>APFE030774745.1:85760-194490 GCA_000404065.3 Pinus taeda
TTTTATGTTAAGAGTGAGGGTTTTACGTGATTTCATTTGTGTTTAACATTCAGTTGACACATGTCCTTTTCAAAATAAAAATAAAGTATTCTCCAAATAGAAAAGCAATATCACTTATAATAAAAAACAAAAATGAATACATATATTTGATTAATTTTAATTAAAAGAATTATAAAACATCCATAATCCTAATCTTACTATGTTACTTGATTTTACTATTGATATTACAACCCAATGTGTTAATATTCAGATGCCACATGACATAATATAATTTCATATCAACTTTAAAAAGAAATAAAGTAATTGCAAGTAAAAAAATGTGAGTAAGATGTTTACATCTTATACTTTTCAAAAATAAACTAATTGAATATCTATGTTGACCAAAATAGAATATTTCTATGTAAAAAAAAAAGAGTAACTAAGGGCTAACCTAAGAACAATAATAAGAGAGATGTAATTGAAAAAAACAAAATATATATTATAAAGCAATTGGAAAAATAAAATGGTCAAAACATTTCAAAATAGGTCTCCACTATCTTCATTTTAGTCCATTTCCATTATTATTATATTATATATTATATATTATAAGGAAATTCTATTTGAATTCAAACAAGGTTTGTTGGAATGGAAAGTTAAGCTGTTTATACCACATCCAAGGTTAGCCAAGGTATTTTTCAAGGGCGTTGAAATCTATTTATTAAAAAATGCAATGTAAAAATGAAAAAAAAAAACACATTTTAGTTCTGGATTCTATCAAAGTTGCCACAGGAACCAAATTTTATAGTGTAGGGGCTATATATATATATTATAAGAGAGGAGAGAGAGAGAGGGGGGATACTACAGATATATTTTCTACTCCATGGGCATAATGTGTTAACATTCTTTAAGTTAAGACAATCATAAATAAAATATGTTCAATATATATATATATATATATATATTTAGTTGTGTTGCTTGAAATCAAAATAGATCCATCTTAATTTCCAATTTTATTTTAAAGTTCTAGGAATCAAATATTGCACAATACCTACCTTAAATTTTGCATTTCTAAAAAAATTTGTTTTTGAGAGATTAATTTTTCCACACTTAATAATTACATAATTCAAAATGCATTATACTAAATAAATAAATAATAATAAAATATAAAATAATTAAAATGATATTAAAAATAACTAAAATAACATAAATGCACAAAAATATACAGGTAAAATACAAACACTTATCCATCAAAATGAGCCCAGCCAAAAATAACTAACAATAATACAATTCAAATCAATTAGAATGCGAAAAAAAATGATTAAACTAAATTTGAGGGAAGAGATCAGGAACACATTGAAGAAAAATTAATGTAAAAAATAAAATTGTGAAACAAATTTAACATAGAAATGATATAAAATAAAAGATTTAATTGGCATAGAGAAAAACCATGAGCAGATGATAAGTAAATGAATTAAAGAGGATTCCTTTAATGACAAAGAAAGGCCGTCGATTAATGATGGTGTCGAATTAAGGTTCCCCGTAAGATATAGTGCTAAGAAATAAAAATAAAATAAAAATTGAATGGGAAGAAGGTGAATGGAATTTTTGAGGAAGAAAGATAAATAGAAAGGTTAATGGAGTTTTATCTTATTGGATGGGGGTGGAAGTTTGATAAAGAGAAGGGGAAGGGTTTTATGATGAAATGAATAATGGTTTTTTAATATTGATAAGTGCGTAATTTTTTTTTTTTTTAAATTAAGATTATTAATTAATATTGTTAGGATGGTTTTTAATTTATATGATTTTTTTAATAATTTATAATAGGACATAATTGGAAGCTCGGGATGAGGGGCCACTAAATGTTAGCCATGGATTGCAGACAAGTGCCTCTTTTGCTGTTTTTTCTTTGTGTTTTATTTCCCCTTCATTATTTTTTTTCACTCTTTCACAGTTGGTTTTTTGCCTGGAGTGGGGTGGAGGGAGGCTATATATTAGTTGTCGCAACCTTTCTTAGGTCATAATAATTCTAAATTTTGTTTTTTAAATCATCTTGCTTCTCAAGCTAGTGATGGGGTTTGCCGATTTTCTTGAATTTGGTTGTTTTTTCCTTGACACCTTGCCACTTTCAGGGTATGGGGGCTCCACTGGGGGCAATACCATACCACATGGGTTCATATTGGAGGATATATATTGAGGAAAAATGACATAATATATTGGGGGATATATAAGGGGTAAAGGGTTTATATGTATATATATATTTTTTTTCTTTGTAAATGCTAATTCTATTAACTGTAAAATAAAGTAAAAATACAAGGGGGCGAGGCCTCGGGGATCATCTTCCGAGAGCACTCAAAACAACAAAAACTGTCCTATATGAAGGAGAACCAGTTACATAAGCAAGAGTGCAAATATAGACTTCAGGAATTAACCAAGACAACATGAAGTAGAGGTGGTATAACTGGCTGTCTAGAGCGTGTGACCAGAGAGCTAGCCCAAGACAATGCTCAAAATTCCATATGAACTTTACATTGCCGCATATCATGGAGAGAAGGAAGACATCCATAACCGCTTGTCTAAAGAGGCCGAACCAAAACCGCATCCAAAACCGATATGGAGTGGGCCCAGATGGCCTCAAATTGCTGTGTCCTCATTCCGAGGTTCCTCCACCACCTGGCAAGCAGTGTCCTCCCAATCATCATAACAACCTACATTTTCATTGCCTGGGTGCCTCAGCAGGGGATGCGAGTCACTGTCATTATCTTCCACGTTCCTTTGGCTCGCTGCATCTGGAGGCAGAGATGCGCTGGGAGCGTCACTTCTCTCAAGCCTCTCCCCCTTACCTTTCTCCAGAGTTTCCTCTGCCATTACCTGCAAGTTGCTTTGACTGTCGGCCTCTTTGAAAGCTTCCTAGGGAGGCTCAGACATCATACAAACCCGAATTGGAGCCGGAGAATCTTCTTCAGAGAAGAGAATAGTGAAATTGACAGTGATTACTGGCCTATTAAGATTGCTCTGAAAAGTAAAATGATTGGTTTGAAACCCATGATACGGAGAAGGTCTACGAGCAAGATTCATAGAGCGGGCTACCTGTGGTCTGCCACGCCCTCCATGACTCCCCTCGAGACGGCTTCTTTGACTGTGGCGTACCATGGTAAGGAGGTTAAGGAGAGGCAGATACACAAACGAAGATAGACAACACAGGAAATCAGAGGTCGAAACAAGAGCATAGTGAAACAGCACAGTAAACGACTTTGGACAAAGACAATAGGTCTTTGTTTCCAGAGACCAGCCTGCCCCACAGACCCGTATCCAGCTTCGGCCAAAGACAAGAAGGTGGAGCGCTAGTAGCCCCGAGCACCATGGTTATAAAAGCCAGTACCTTGCCTTGGGCGAGGCAAACAGTAAATGCATCAAACATGCCAAATCTATTGCTCTGCAGCAAATCCATCGCATACCAAATGAATTTCTAGTGTATCACGCTCATGAACTAAATAGACTTTTGGAGAGTCGCGCTGGTTTGCATCTGGCAGTACCGAGCTCGTCCATCTGTCCTATGATTCATTAATTCCATTTATTTCACTCCCATCTGGGTGTAAAGGGTTTTTATATTGGAAGGTATAAAAAATGGAATTCAAATTTAATGAAAAAATATAAAGGGGTATAAAAAATGTTAATGAAAAAATAAATACCTACAATATCAAGTGGAAGTAGGGGTTTTTTAAATTGGGAAGGTGCATTGGGTTCGTATTGGTAGGGGGTTAAATAATGTGATTTTTAGGGGCATTTTCCAATATGTAGTCAAATTAAGGGTATTGTTTGATATGCCGCAAACGCACGTGATAGGAAAAAAGTTCATTGAGTGAAGCCCCCATGCTTCAGGGTTCTGGTCTGGTTTGTTTATCAACCCACTACTTGATGTATGTCGTTGACATATTTTTTGAATGTAATGGCTACTTATTGTGGGGTTTTTGGTGGCACTTTTTCATGGAGTTTTTCTGTGGGCATGTGTGCCCTGTACATTGATATTTGTATTAGACATTTATTGGCTTAGGTTTGCATATGCACATCGTGTGTTTAGAGAATGTAATTTTTATTTTCATTAATAGAAATTACGGTTTTTTTCTCTGGAAAAAATTCATAATACCTAATAAAGAGTGTGTGCTAAAATTTTGACGTGATTAAAGTAAATACGGTATTTAACATTATGAGAATGTTTATTAATATTGAATTTAATAAAGTGGTTTGGAAATGTATCAATGATATGTCTTTGAGATGATTTTGGATGGATTTATCAATTTGGTCAATGTATAATTTCACATGAGATCAAAGGGATCAAGGAATCTAATCAACCTTCAAAAATCAAAGGGTTATGTTTATGTCTAATCCTTTCCTTTAGGATTTTCTAGTGCTTGAAAGGAGTTTTGATCTTCTTTTTGGCTAAGATATTGAAATGTGATTAGTTATTTTATAAATGTAAGGAAGTGAAATTTGGCTTCAAGGAGGGGATTCCTTGTTTTTGAATGGACAATGAAACAAAAAGCTCTATCAATTTGGAAAAAAGAATAGATATTGAGTTGGAGGATGTTAATTATGAGGGATATTTCTATGTTGAGGCATTGTGGACAAAAATTTGAATGGCCCTAAAAATCAAAGTTCTAAAAACAACTAATTTTTGGGGAGTGTAGTTTGTGGGATTAGTCATGGAGATATTTGTTAGCATGTGCCTTTTTCGAAAAGGTTTGTTGGGAGAGGGAGCCATATGGTTGTTAGGATACGAGAACTTCTAGGAAAAGAAGTGAGTTATCTTACTTATTTTCCATAGTAAATTGAATGTGGGGAGATATGTTGCTAAGATGGTCATGAAATGACCTAAGGGATGGTTGGACATGTAGCCAGATTATGAATATTCCATCAACGAATGAAAACCAACCTTTGGGTTTAAGAGGGAAATTGTTGAGGACCAAATTTTCAAAGCATTCCATGAAGATGATTACCAAAATAGGGGAATGATGATCATCCCATAGTTGTGCATTCAATTCTTTTTATGTAATATACCTATAAATTTGAAAAAAATAGAAGGCATATCTTATTGAGATTTAAGGTTTCAAGGTTGACTAATATAGCACTAAGATCAAGGGCTTCTAGAACAAGGATTTTGGTGAAACGGGAGACAACTTCAAAACTAACTAAAAGGCCTTATTTATCAAGAAGGAGATTTTGAATTTTATGGATTTTAATCATATTTTATTTTATCTTAGAAGGGGTTTAACTATGATATGTTGAAGTTTGTCAACAAGGAATTTAGCTAACACATGGATAGGAGCTCTAATAGTGCTAACAATGGGTTTAAAAAGGTTATCTTTCTTATGGATCTTAAGTTATCCTTAGATTTTAGGGGGTGAGGGTTGTGAGGATGAAGATAATTTTGTATAAAATGGATCAAGGTAAAAGGATTTGATGGCTTTGGTGATCAATTTGGCTTTTATTGATGAGATTCTTAAATATGGGTTCATAATAATATCAGGACTAAAAATCAAGTAATTCGACTTTATAATCAAATGTGCTCATGATCATGGACACATTAATTTTATCAAATTTTAGAAACATTATCTTGTAATTATCATTAAGACAACATGACACTTTTATTTCCTCTTTAGATAGGTTTCACTTGGAAAGTGTCATTGAATGGAATACCTAAACACAATCTTTCCTAATCTCTAATGCTTCATGAATAGGAATTTTATGGGTAATGGATTTGATAAAAAAAAAGGATTTATTTAATCAAAATGCAATGAGGAGCTACAACATATTTGAATATTTTATGAAGGAGATGGGAAAGTTCATTGGTAATGGAATGATAAAACAAAGGGTTTCTTTAATTTTGTTAGAATTCCTGCAAAATTAACATGAGATACTTAATTTTTAGTATATTAACAATTTACTAATTAAATGCATAGCTAGGATCATAACACAATAAATTTAGTGAAAGAAAATTTATCAATCTCACTCACAAAAAATGACATAATAGATTAAATCCAATCAAATTTCTTCATCAAAATTATTCAAAACTTAATGGGGCTCCCTTTCTAGGAAGATAACCCAACTAAGGAAATACATACAATATTATTTCTGATCCAGTTGATCGAGCCCTCTTTGGTTGATCTGGTTCTCCTTGCTATCCCTTTCTTGGACCCAACACACTCACTGAGATGCCTCTCTCAATCTTGTGTTGCTATATGATGTATTTTCCTTCTCCTTAGCCTTGCTTTTATAACCTTACACTGAGCTAAATACCTAACCCCCAATCTCCAAAGTGATTAATAGTCGAGATTATATCTTGCCTCACTTGAGATCAAGGGTTGAGACTAAAACATATTGACTAAAGTAATTCACTTTATGTTACCTAAGTTTACTTTAGCTTAATAAGCCAACATAATAATTATGTGATTTTCCTAAGTCTAACTTAGACTAAGCTACAAAAGCAACTTACTAACATTAAAGCAAGTATCTAAAGAGATATTGGGAAACTTTTGCACATCTAGACACTTAGGCATGTGCAGAAGTACCTAATGAAACTATAAACATCAACATATCGAAATACAATGAGGAATTACAACATATTTAATTCCTTTTTGAAGAAGACGGGAATCTAACTCGAGGAAAAATATTAATGATTAAGACAATAGAACTAGGGAGAATGGATACGAATGATGAAATAAGCATTACTATAATTTCCTTAATTTATAAAATCTAATAATTTATTGTTGTTGGTTATATCTCTTCTTTGTTATGATTTTACTTAACCTAAGGAAACTAGGGATCTATTGATAGTACTCGACCCATTAAAATTCAGGGGATCTCCCCGGTATGAAGTCCCAACTAGACCTCACACCATTTGGTGTAGGAGTCCCATCTGGTATGATGTCCTGATTTCCATTATGTTAGGGATTTTCCTTAGCTCTTGTTATTCAGCACATGAGGGTGTTATGATTATAACTTAAAGAAAGCGAGGTGAGTGTGTAATGTAACTCTGTGTCCGGGTTCTCTTACTGCCAAAAGGGGGAGGTAAAAGTGAGCCTTTTGATGAGAGGGAATAATCTAGCCCAAGAAGAAACACAAGCAAATAACAGGAAGGGTTTGTCCAGCATCCAGCGTAATAGTCCACAGTGGATGTGGCAATCGTGAAAACCAAATCTCAAGGGAAAACACGTATACCATCCAACGGAATAGTCCACGTGGGGGTGACGGTCGTTAACACCAAGAAATACAAAAAGATGGTATGTTTAATGTTCGACAGAGTAGTCAACATGGACAGGACAACAATAATAGACAACACAACACATCAACAATATGAGTACTAAACTAACCGAAGTATTTCAACTATCTTAGTACATGTTAAGCAAACATGCATTACAAATGTTTAAAGAGTAGTCTTACAAATGGATATAAAAAATGCATGAAAATGTGTTGGCCTAAGATAAGCTTCTAAATTAAGCAAAAGATCTAAGATACATCTATACACCATACATCACTAGTCCCAGTAGTGGGACATTGGAGCCACTCCTCTTTCCTTAAAGAACAGATTACGGACTCTCAAGGCTATGCGGGAGGAGCCAAGGTGAAAAGTCCTTTTCTCATACAATGAGGGGGTATATATAGCCAAGGGGTATAGCTGATCCTTGTGACTCTTTGACTTCCCTCATGAATGTTTGACTTCCTATGAATTTTCAACTTTACATGACTCTTCGATTTCATATTTGGGTCTTCGACTTCCACTTTACATTAAATTTATTACAAGAAGTATGTCCCATAGTAGTGATGTGGTCGAGACAACTCATGACACAACTCGACATGACACTACTGACATGTGTTGGCTGAATTTGGTGCCGTGTCGAGCTGTTGTGCCACTGAGTGATGATATGCTCTCAGTGTAACATGTCTTCACCTCCGCTAGGCAAAGTGTGCGGGGTCTTCAATGGTCTTGGTCTTTGTTGATGGTGCATGTGCATGTGTCCATTTCGCTCACTTGCTCAATGTGCTTCATGTGTTCATTTGACCACTGGAATGTCTTCTAGCATGCACCTCCTTTCCATCTCGTTTGTCGTTGCTCCATGTTTCATTGATGTACCTGTTCCTGTAATCACTCATGTGTGACAACATCAAACCCAAAAATATCCTAGTCTACCATGATGCATTGTTTTCCATTTCGGTGCAGGTGACCGAGAGAGGGACAAGGCACTAAGACTGTTGGAGCACAACATAGGCTGGGATGCGGGGCTCTAGAGTATTGTCAAGAAAAAATGCACAGATGTCACTAGGAGAAAATTTTTTGCAATTTGGGACAATAGTGACATCTATGGGTAAAACTCAACTAGGATACAGAACTGCGAATTTTCTAGGAAGAAATCCAGGTGGAGTGTCAGGGAATTGCTGGGCCAATCTACGCAGTTTTTTAGGGGAGCGCTGGGCAGGTCACCCAACTGGGATCTGCACAATTTCTTCAAGGATGACAGTGTAGACTAAAACAGGCACTGGTAGAAAAATCTACGCAATTTTCCAGAGGAGCACAAAGTCAAGCTGCAAGAGCTGCTGATCAAAACTGCGTAATCCTGAGAGACTGTTCGGGTCTGGAAATTTCTGCAAAGTTTCTAAGCTGATTGCAGAGCAGGGAAGAAGTGATGGATAGGATAACTTTGTGTAATTCCTGAGTTGGTTACATAGTAGGGAAGAAGGGCTGGTAGGATAGGACAACTCTGCGAAATTCCTGAGTTAGTTGTAGAGCAGGCAAGAAGGGCTAATAGGATTGCTCTGCAAAATTCCTGGGTTGATTGTAGAGTAGGCAAGATGGGCAGGGCAAGACATCTCTGCACAATTTTGGAGCTTAGTGGAGCCCAATATTACAACTCAAGTTCCTTCTCTGGTTGATAAGCGAGAGGCTTGGTGGAAGGTCTTGCGGGAAGTGCTAAATGGATCAACTTCTGGGACAACTTCTACGAAGTTCTCAGAGTCAATCAATTGGCTCATTTCTAGAATTGCATAAAGCAAGAAAATTGGATGATAACCTCAAGTTCTGTGCAATTATGGGTAACAGTGCAAGGTCAATGAGGTTGGGTCCAGTTGATGGAGGGTTGTTCAATTGACAGATTTCCAGGAAAATTGACTAAGTGTGAAAGCAAGTGTAATCATGTAGACATGACAATGTGATCACACACTTAACACGACTCAATGACAAGACACGTCAAACCAACAAGACAACATGTGCTAAGTGAGAATGACTTGAAGGTTGAGAGTGACAAGTGTGACAATTGAAATGTGTCTTCGAACGACCGTGTCAACACTTGTGAAACAATGTTTACAACTTAGTGTGTGAGTGTGACCAATGTCAATAGAGAAAAATCAACTCATACACACAAAGACAAACCTTCAAAATTCCAGAACAAACTGGCAAGCATGACATAGCGATCAACATGCCAAAAGACTATCAGTGATTGATCAAACAAAAAGGCTGTGAAAACTCAACAAGAGCTCATGGGATGAGCCCGAGTGTTTTCCACCATCAAGGGAAAAACCAAGGAAGGTTCTGAAATTTGGATGCGGGCCAAAATTTTTGAGGGTGTTGCATCTGCTACAACACTTGGTAACACATTGGTTGAATACCAACTTCTCTATTTCGGTTCATTTGCAACACAGGACCTTAGCCTTTTAACAGGTATTGATTTGTTATGCAAGTTACTTTGGCTTCCCCACTTACCCCATGGACAAACATGGTTCACCTTGTATCAACTAAGTCAAACACAACAAAATTTTGAGCTAGATCACAGTGTTTCAAAATAAAAAAGGTTAGTTTTGTTCGCGAGCTCAAGATTTGCAGAGTATAAGTTTTCATATCTGGTGTTTCTCCGCTGCCAACAAGCCTAGAAAGTACCCCAGTGGAGTCACATAGGAACACAAGCATTGTTCCACTACTAACAAGCCTGGTTAGTACCCTGATGGAGTTTCTTTCTTCACCTCTCTGTGAAAGAAGCCTTTCTCTTCTTTCGCCTTTGTATTTTTGAAATAGAACTTTGCATAGGCCTTATTTATTTTTGGGGTGGAAGAGGGATCCTTACTTATTGAGAGAAGAAGAGGTTGTTCCTCCATAGAAGCATATGAGACCTCTAATTTAGGTTTGCTCATTTATATTTTTCCCCTTCTCCATTTCTACTAGTTGGATTAAGATTGAACACACTAAGCAGAAGAATGAGTGCAGGCATGGGGTTTCCTAGTTTGGACACGGGTTCATGGTTTGACCAGATCTTCCCTTATAGATGATTTGTATTTTCCATCCAGGCTTCATCGGCCAAAAGTTACAACCAAGCATAGAGAAGACGGACACATTATTGGCCAAGTGATGCAGTGTCACGAGACTTTTTAAACTTAGCCACATACTTATTCAAAAGCCAGAACAATATAGGAAAATACTTATATACAAAACATGATGACAAGACAACCAAATAAAGCAAAGCAGACAAAGAAAAAATAGGAAAGTAAAGAAGCAAAGCAAAAACAGTAAAGTAATAGAGCAACAGTAAGTATGTTATGCACATGGGTGGGGCGCAACCCCAGATCGCTGAAAATAAAATTTTAAATCTTGGGCATTGACATGAAGTTTTTCAATCCTCCCGTCAAGTGATTGCAAGCGATATGTGTGTTAACCAATTTTTTCATGAACCCTGTACGAACCAATCCACAGAGGCTGGAACTTTGCGTGCTTGCCTTTGTCTTCATGGGTTTTATCCCTTTTCAAAACCAAGTCACCCACAATGAAGCTAGCATTCCCTATAGACTTATGATTGAACCATCTCTTGATACGGTCCTGGTGGAGTGTAAATTTTTCTTTTGCTTTCAACCGTTCTTCCAGTAACTTGTATAATGTGTCCATCCTATGTTGTAACAATAGACATGACTTGCCTCGGGATTCTTGGGATAACTGAAGAGCGGGCAAGTAGATATTGGGTGGCAGGATGGCTTATTTACCATATACAAGGAAGTATGGAGATGTGTTCAAAGAGGTCTTGGGTGTAAGTCGGTCAACGCAAAGTGCATTCACGAAGGTGGAATGCTAGTTTCGATGCTTAGAGTAAATAGTCTTTTTGATGATGTGGATAAGAATCTTGTTTGTTGATTCAGCAAGACCATTTCCCTGCAGGTAGTAGTTAGATGAGTCCTTAAGCACAATACCATATTGCAATGAAAAATCATATAGTTTCAATGAAGAGAAATAATTTACATTGTCAAAAACAAGTGAAATAGGAATTCCAAACCTCGAGATTATGTTTTGCTGATGGAAGTTGAAGGCTTCCTAGTCATTCACTTATTTGAGAGGAACTGCTTCCATCCTACGTGGAGTAATCTGTAGCATCCAAAATGTAGCGTTGCTACCTCGATGAATGGGGGAAGATTTCCCCAATTATTTCTAAGATGCACTGTTGGAATGGTTCATCCATTGTAATAGGTTGTAGTAGATCTGATGACCTTCATGTTCTGTCGGTGCATCGTTCATAGACGCGAAACTTGTGGGAATAAGCATGTGCATCGTTAAACAATGTGTGCCAGTAGAAACTGGCTCTCATGATTTTATGCGCGGTTGTGTTACCTGCGAAGTGACCTCCAACTGGTCCATCATGCATGTATGTAACAATCTCTCTAAATCTTGTGCCTCCAAGCACTCAAGAAAAATCTCGTTTTTTTGCTTTATGCAAAGCACTCCATGTGCCAATTGGTAAGATAAAGCTTTGAGGCGAAGTGCCCTCTTCTGTCATGTGGAAAATTAAGAGGGAATAGTGTCGTGCTCAAGGTACTGGCACACTTCTTCATACCGAGAGTTACTCTGCGAAGTAGGTGGTGCTCGCTCTATATTGTACATCTCAATGTCTTTTTCCCAACCACATAACTCTTCTTCTTCCTCTTAGGTGTGTACTGCTTATGTTACTAGGCTATAGAGACCATGACCCTTGATAGTGTGAACTGGCTTGATATCAAGATCATACTCTTGAATTCATGTCATATAGTTCCCACATCTTTCACCTATCTCTTGTTGAAAAAGTGACTCTGACTGCAGGGTGTGGCACAAAGATTATGCAGTGATTTTCCAGCACGAAGGGTCTGAAGTGTTTCAACACCTTGTATACATCATATGCATGTTTATAAATGGAAGGATAGTTGAGCTCGGGTTCTTGCATGCTCATGCTCATGAAGGATATGGGACATTCGTTGTTCAACTCATCCTTTTGTGTGAGCACTACAGTGAGTGAATTGTCAGAAGAAAATGTATATAGAAAGAAATCTTTGTTGAAATATAGGTTGTAAAGCACAGTGCATCTGCTATTTCCTACTTGATAAGGGAAAATGCATCCTTTTCCTTCTTACCCCAGTTGTAGATTTCATCCTTATTGATCATATCTTGGATAGGTTTGACAATCTGTGCATAATCTGAGATGAACTTCGAGAGGAAATTGATCTTCCCCAAGAAGGGATGCATAGCTTTCTTGTTGACTGATAAGCCTCATAAATGGGTAATTATATGGGCTCATTTTACCTCCTAACCCAGTCAAATCAACCATTCTCTTAGCTTATTACATGATTTTTTTATTATACTTATGCTTATAGAGTGAGTTGAGTTAAGTTATTGTGCCATGTGGTCTAACATGTGTTTAATGCAAATTATTGTTGAATTTTGAGGTCAAAGTCAATGATCAAGTGGACAAATGGAAGCAATAACTCGAAGTGGACAAAGGAGAGAACTTATAGGAGGGAATCCCCCTCATTTATTACTCCTCACTTCAAATTCCCCTTCATTCAACTCGGAGTACAAGCAGCCAAGTCATGCTCTAGAAGGCAACCAAGCAAGTAGAGGATGATTGATGATTATCTTGAGTTTTGGGAGCCAATCCTCCCTGATTTTAAGGAATTTGTTGGTAGCTTCATTTCTATAAGTAGGGAGGCCTAGGGCCTCACTAGGGTCAGAGTTTTTGTCATATTTTTTTTGGATTTTTTCTTATGTAAACTCTGCTCCAACCTCCAACTTATTATTTTGTGACAGTTTCATGTAATCTTGCTATTGTCTTGATAATAAAGATGGAATCCTTTTTGAGCTAGCATTGAGTTACCTCAGAGGGCTGAAGCTCTTGGGTTAGGGCTCAATCCAAGTAGCCAAGCTCCTCTTTACTTGTATTTGTATGTTCTATTTTAGTTTGTAGATTAGTTTGCTGTTAGATGTATTTCTTTTATGGTTAAGAATAGGTTGCTTTTGATGATTCAATAGTTTTCTTCCATTTGTGCTTTTTATAGCAGCTTAATCAGTGATAAAGAAAAGATTCAAAAGGTTAGAAACAATGCCTTGGCCTCTCTTCCTCCTTTTGGGACCAAGATTTGAGGCAAAGACCCTCTTGCTACCCCAAAAACACAGATTTTCCTCATTCATAGGACTTCTAGTGTTTGCAGCTTTGTAGTGGCTAATAGTCTAGTTTTGCTTTGCTTCATAATTTCTTCATAATGCTCACTTCTTTATTTACAATAGTCTTCTTTCATGCTTTCCTTTCTTGGAGAAGTTATCAACATTTCCTTCCATAGATCATAGTTTAGACTATTTTGATGCAAAACATTGTTTTCCTAGATGCACTTATTTCATTGCTTGATTGATCTTATTGGTTGACTGTTAGTTGTTTATGTAGCATATCTTTTCTAGCAGTAGGCAAGCCTATCAACCATCCCATCCTCCATCTAATCCATGCCCTACAGGTCGCCCAAGTCTCCCCTCAAGTTTGCCTTAGTTTGCTGCATTTTCCATAGAATTTCTTCCTCTTCTTCAGCAAATCCAATCATCTTTCTCTCTCCCGATGATTCTTGGTAGACCTTAAGTGCCCCAACACCTCATTCCAACCTTCATCCACCTCTTTCACCCACTCTCACACCCTCAAAATAGCGAAAACTGTTCTCGCCTCCTCCTATAGGCCTCCTGTAGAACGTTGTTTTTCCTCCTGTAGATTTCTTGTGTCCTCCTGTAGATTTTCCTGTAGGCTTTCTTTTGAAGTCCAAGTGTGGGAAAAGCATCCAGAAGGCCACCTGAGACCTCCTAGGACCCATCCACACCATCCTACATCCTCTCAAGTCCTAAAGCCACCCTCCAATGCCACCTATTCGTTGCCACATTCACACACAATAAATTACATGCATGTCAATTTCACATAAAAATACATAAAAATCCAAAACTTTTTTTTTTTGCTTATTTACCTCCAGAAATAGAATAGTTAGATGTTGTTTAGTTCCTTGAGTAGGTAATGGCAATCCTTTCATGGTTTTTATAGCGCTTTCTGCAAAAGTAGAATTAGTTGGTTAATTAGGGTTCACTAGATTTGCTTTACATTTCAGTCTTTCTCCTTTCTGCAATTAGAATAGCACCTATCTTTCTCTACTTTCATCTTATTTAGAGCTTCTTCTAGAATTCATAGAAGTTGGCTTGAGGCTCCTAGTGATCTTGCACCGGCTGACCAAGTGGCAACCTACAGTAAGAACTAGTACTTGTGCATACAACACCGTCACTTCCAAGTTTGTTACAAACTTTCGGGTTGATAAAAGTAAAAGAGGCAGCCCAGGAGTTGCAACCTTCCTACTGCAATACTGGTGCTCACCACTTTTTGGCATCGCTGCTGGGGAAGTGTCAGAGTATCATATGATTACTGCTTTCTTCTATTTTTTTCTCGTAACATTCTGCCTATAGTTTGTTTCAGCAAAAGTAGACTAGTCATTTATTTATTTTCAAAGTTCTGCATTTCCTTGCTTTCCTTTTCAATTCTACAAATTTCATTTTCATCAAAAGTAGATTAGTAATTTCTTTCCTTCAGTTCTGCATTTCCTTGCTCTCATTTTCAATTCTGCAAATTTCATTTTAGCTAGTTGCAATTTGTTTTATCAATTTCAGTTTTGTAGGTACTATTAGTGTGAGGAAAAAGAAACAAAAACCATCCAAAAAGATTTCCTTTCATGTCTCATAGGAATAGAGATAACTTAGGAAACTTTTTGCCCAACACCCCCACTGCTTCACATAGCTAGCCTTCTCTCTTCTTCGGTGGCTACGATCAAGAAGAACCTTTAGGTGAACATCTAGACATATTTGAAGAACCTATAGGGGAAGAAGAAGAAGAAAACATTCCTTTGGAGCCAATGGTTGAACACAGAAATGCTAGGGGGAATGGAGAGAGAATAGAGGGTATGTTTTCCATTCGAGAGACCAATGGGGATACCAAAATGAAGAATATAAGCTATTCCGCCCTACCTCATTTCCATGGTCTGACTATAGAAGATCCTGACACCTTTTTGTTTGAGTTTGCTGTTATTTATTGAACCTATGACTATGCAAAAGATGAGAAAAATTTGAAACTGTTCCCTTCTACTCTCAAGGATGCAGCATTGCACTGGTTCATGGGATTACCTAGCAATAGCATCACAACTTGGGCTCAGATGCAGCAAGACTTTAACAACAAGTATCGAGACTATTGTAGGTCGAAAGATACTAAAGAAGAAATTTTCCGAATGGCCATAGGGAGTGATGAGTTCCTGGAAGACTATGAAGAGAGTTTCCAGCTCAGTTACAAAAGGGGCGGGTGTACACTTGACCCTGAGTCTCTGAAGTTGGTCCTGCTCAGGGGAATTTGGGAAGATCTTTTAGACACCCTCCATCTATTAGCCAGGGGAGACATCTACCAACTATCCTATGAGGACATAAAGACTGTTTTTAGGAACCATTCTAGGGCAGCCAGAAAGAAATGTAGGGGGAGTCAACCCATAGCCAGTACCACTTCCTCTAACTCTTCCATTAAAGGGGAAATTGGAAACATGTTGGAAGACTTCAAGAGTGAGATGCTGTAGACTCTTGCCATGCAAATTGATACCTTACATATCAAAAGGAAACAAGAGGAAGCATAGAGGGGTTTGACCATTTTTTGCCCTAGATGCACTAGGAGGCATCCTAGGAATGAATGCCCATTGAACTCTATAGAAGTTTGTTCAGTCTGTGAAGAAAATCATTCTATATACAAGTGCCCTTCCTTACCCAGACTTAAAATTGTATACCAAGGGGCTAAGGTAGTCACTGAACAACTCTATTACATAAACCAAAGGAGGCCGCACAGACCTAGACCATATCAGTAGGGGATGCAATGGACATCTCAGTGATACTACAACCCCAACCAAGTCACTTCCATACCTTCTTGGGGCCCTCCTACTCATCCTTCCTGGTCCACACCTCCTCCTTGGTCCTTCACATCTCCATATCATGCCCAACCAGCTGCCCCTTCATTTCAATCCTATGCTTAGCTACAACCTCAGTGGAATTCACCTCATCAGGGGTGGAGGCCCCAATACAACTCTCCTCCTGCTCTTCTACCTCCACCACTTTCCTAACCACAACCATTACCTCCTGCTCCACCAAAGAAACCATAAATGCCTGCCCAACCAAACTCGAACCTGAACAACAAACAGACTCAACAAGTGTATAGTGGGGAACCATCATGCCCAACTTATGCTGTGGAGATTTAGGAAATTAACTTGAGATCTGGGAAAATTCTCCCAGATAGACAACCTCAACCAAGGGAGGTTGAGGAAGATAAAGAGGAAAGTGAACCTAAAGCAAATTCACCCCTTCCTAAGAGATTATCCGTGACAATCTAGCCTACACTAGAAGAAACTGAACTCCTGGGAGAATTGAAACATTTATGTGTGAAGATACCACTTCTCCAAGCCATAAAAGATGTGCCTATCTACAATAGGTTGATCAAACAGAATTTCTTTAGGCATCCAAGAAGGTGCAAGAGAGATGCCCCAACCATCAATGTCATAGGGCAACTGTCAGACCTGATGTTGGGGCAAGTAATCTGTCCAAAATATCTGGACCTTGGAAGCCCAGTAGTTGATGTCCACATAAAAGGCACCATGATCCCACACACCTTCATTGATCTAGGAGCTGCCATTAATGTGATGACAAAGGACACAATGCTCAAACTCAACCTCTAGGGCTCCTTGAGGAAGACCATGACCGTGTTGCAGCTAGCAGACTGCTCCATCGTGACCCCTGAGGGGATTGTGGAAGATGTGATGGTCTCCATTGATTCTTGTGAGTACTCTGCTAATTTCTTAGTTCTCTAGCCAAAGGCAAAGTTCACTGGGTATCCTCTCATTCTGAGAAGACCCTGGTTGGCCACTACCGATGCCTACATCAACTGTCGAGCTGGGAACATGACCAAAAATAATGGGCATATGTCCAAGTAGTTAATCCTATATCCTCCTGCTCAACCCTTGCTAGAACATGATATACCTCTTTGGTTGGAAGAGGAAGATGAGGATGAAGTCTATTCAACACCGCTTTGTGCATTAGAAAATGCCATGGGGGGGAAACTACAAGATGAGGATGATATGATTGAAAATTTGATTCAGAATCCACCTCCCAGTGTATCACCATTAGAGGACATAGTAAGAGAAACAAAAAACAACCCCCCAACTGATCTCTGTTACTCCTCTTCGTGTTAAGAATATAGAATTCATCCCAAAAAGAACCTTGAAGATCAATCCATCCCTATCCACTTCCCAAGAAAAGGAACTATGCAGCCTGCTGAGAAAACACCTAGTTTCCTTCGCCTGGAGTTATAAGGAGATGAAGGGAGTGCACCCTTCAGTATGTACTCATCATATATACATCAAGGAATATTGTAAACCAGTCAGGCATCCTCAAAGGGGGATGAATCCAGCCCTCAAAGACATTGTTAAAGAAGAACTACAAAAATTGCTTGATGCGGGATTCATCTATCCCATCTCTGACAGTGAATGGGTCTCTCCTTTGGTGCTAGTCCCAAAGAAAAATGGTAAGTGGAGAATCTGTGTCAACTATCAGGAATTGAACAAAGCCACTAAAAAGGACCATTTTCCTTTACCTTTCATAGATCAAGTGTTAGATGGTCTGGTAGGGAAAATGTTTTTTTTTCTTTCCTAGATGGGTTTAGTGGGTACAATCAAATTCAAATCATCCCAGAAGACCAAGATAAGACCACTTTCACTTGTCCTTGGCGTACCTTTGCATACTGGGTCCTTCCTTTTGGCTTGTGCAACGCTCTAGCCACTTTCCAAAGAGCAGTATTGAGTATATTCTCTAAATTAGTTCATGATGCAGTAGAGATATACATGGATGACTTTACTCCTTATGGTTCTGACTTTCAGCAAGCTTTATCTAACCTAGGAAAAGCTCTAGACAAATGTATTGAGATGAACCTATCCCTCAGTCCAGAAAAATGTGGATTTTTTATGACTGAAGGGACAGTGTTGGGTCATGAAATATCTCAGCAAGGATTGCAGGTGGATCCCAACAAAATTGCCATCATCAAAAGGGTCCCACCTCCTCAAAAGGTGAGAGATGTCAGAAGTTTCCTAGGCTTAGTTGGGTATTATAGGCGATTCATTAAAGATTTCAGCAAGCTAGCCTCTCCTTTGTTTGGCCTCTTAGGTAAAGATGTTGAGTTCATATGGTCAGAAAACTATCAAGAAGCCTTAGATACCTTGAAGAGCAAGCTAGTGACTGCCCCAATTCTCAGAGGCCCAAACTGGGCCCTGCCTTTTCACATTCATACAGATGCCTTGAACAAAGCGATAGGAGCAGCCTTAGTACAAATTGATGAAAGGTTACCTTATGCCATATACCTTATAAGCAAAAACTTGTCAAAGGCAGAGTTAAAATATACAGTGACCGAGAAGGAACTCTTAGCTGTCGTGCATTCCTTAAACAAATTTAGACATTATATCATAGGCTATCAAACCTTTGTGCACACTGATCATGCTGCAATTAGATATTTCATGAACAAATAAGATGTAAATGCTCAAATTATTAGATGGTTGCTTCTACTGCAACAGTTTGATTTGACCATTATTGATAAGCCTGGTGAAGAAAATGTTGCTGCTGACTTTTTGTCTAGAGTAAATTTGCCTGCAGGTGAAGAAGGAATAGTGGATGACCAAATGCCAGATGAACATCTGTTTGCTATCTCAGTACTCTATCCATGGTTTGCTTATATAGCAAACTACTTAGTTTCAGCACAGTTCCCACCACACCTATCCCCAAAAGAGAAGAGAAAGATAGTAAGGAAAAGTGCCTCTTTCACCTGGATTGAGGGCAATCTCTTCAAACTTGGCCCAAATCAGATCATGATAAGGTGTGTCAGGGAGGAGGAAGTCTTTGATATCCTCCTGACCCGCCATGATGGGCCTTGTGGAAGTCATTTTACAACAAAAAGAACTGCCTTCAAGATACTGCAAGCAGGCTACTATTGGCCCACTCTTCATTAGGATGTGAGCAGATATACCAGCCAGTGTGATCAGTGTCAGAGGATGGGGAAACCTACTCCAAAAGATGAGATGCCCATGCAACCTCAAGTGACCTTTGAGCCATTTGAGAAGTGGGGCATTGATTTTGTGGGTCCTATTAGCCCTCCTTCAAAGCAAAAACAATACATCATTATGTGCACCGATTACCTAATAAAGTGGGCAGAGACAAAAGCAATCAAAGTAGTGACAAGGGAAAAAGTAGCTGAATTTTTGAGAGAGAACATATTCTACAAGTTTGGGTATCCAAGAGAGTTGATCACAGATCAAGGTATTCAGTTTACTTCCAATTTAATTGAAGACCTGCTCACACATCATAGAATCAAGCACAGGACTTCCACCCCTTACCCTCCACAAGTGAATGGGTAGGTGGAGGTCACTAACAGAGCACTGGAAGGGATCCTGACAAAGGTAGTGAGCAACAACAGAAAAGACTGGGTGGACAGATTAGTTGAGGCCACTTGGGCATACGACAAAACATAGAAGACCACCACAGGGTTCACACCCTATGAACTAGTATGTGGGAAGAAGGCTTTGTTGTCAATAGAATTTGAATTCAGTACCCTAAGGATGGCAGCTCAGCTGGACCTAGACCTCAGCCATTCACAGAAAGAAAGATTAGTTCAACTCAATGGATTGGATGAACACAGAATGCAAGCCCTTCTCCATACAGAGGTAGTTCAGCTTCAGAGAAGGATATGGCATGACAAGAACATCAAGGAGAAGCAATTCCAAGAGGGATATTGGGCACCACTCTATGATTCAACATACAAAGATTTCAAAGGAAAGCTAAGGACAAGATGGTTGGGACCCAACATTATGGAGAAATGCAATGACAATGGTTCAGTTCTGATCAAAACCATTGAGGATGAAGCCATCCCCCATGCTTGGCAATGGACATCAGTTGAAAGTCTACAAGAAACCCCTCTCCAAGCAAGAGTTCATTGAAGATCTGAATAAGACAGTGATGGTAGTGGAGCATTTCTTAGCCTCCACTCCACCCACTCACTGAAGAGAAAGAAAAGATAAAAAAATAAGGACTCAAGTGAAAACCTCCATGAGACGCTTGAGTCTCATCATTGGGTTGAAAACCTCTTCTAAGGCGGCCCAATGATGTTAAAAAGAAAAAAGAAAAAATAAGATCCATGGGTGAAAACCTCCCTTGGAGGCGTCCAAGGTAGGAAATTAGGGTGAAAACCTCCCTGAGGCGCCCTAGTTGTTTTCAAAAAAAAAAAGAGAGAAAAAAGAAAAAGAAAAGTGAATTTTCATTTGCATTGCAGGTTGCAGGAGGATTACAGGAAGTAGCAGAAGGTGCTAAGGGAGCCCTAAAACCAACACCAACACCTATCCTACCTTCCTACACCTTTCTCCATCATTATTGGCATTTCTTTCACCTCACTGTGTTTTTTTTCAAAGAACTGCGTTTTCTATAAGAGGCTCCTGTAGGAATTACAGAGAGCCAGAAATGGGGATAAAAGGAAATATGAGGGACATGGAAGCTTCATGATTAAACTATAAACCTTCCTACAGTCTTCAACCCTCCTTGCCACCATTTCCAAGCTTGCATCACAATCCCAAGAATCATTCTTCTTCCTGTCCAAGAAAAACATAGAAAAAACAAAAAAACAAGAGAGGAAGCAGCACCATCCACCTCACCTGAAGCCTACCTATTACCTCTCCATCTCTATTTACATCTCTAGCATCATACTCACAGCTCCAAGCATGAAAAGAAGCTGAAGTTTCAAGGGGAAAAGCAGCTACAGGAGCTCCTGTAGGAATTATTGTAGCAGTTGATCCCATTAAAATCCAGCATAAACAGCAAGAGAGTGCAAACATGAAGGTTGAAGAAGACACTTGAAGCTTAGATCCAGCCAGAGAAGAACCTGCACAAGACACAAACACACATTATCAAGCAGAAAACATGCATCAAAAGAAACAAAGGCATGCAGCAAAGAGAGGGAGCCACAACACCTCACAGCGAACACATTCGAATCATAGGTAAGTAACTAACCCACTTGTCTTTTTGCATTTGTGTAATTAGAAGGCATGAAAAAGTAATGAGATGGTTGAGGTTGAATGAGGGAAAGGTGGTGAGTTAACTTGGCCACCTTCATCTAGTTGACTCCCCTCATCCGAAGATGTCACCCACACGCGTGCACAGTCAACTCAAGAAAGATGTCAAGGGCAGGTAGTGGAGGAAGTGTGAACTCCGATGCAATCATGAGGGATGATTACAAGGAGGGGCCATGATGACAGGGTAGGTGGGGACCAACGGTCCAAATATAGCCAACGTATACGTTGCCAACTCACCCTCCATCACCAAAAATATCCATAAAGGGAAATAAGTACTCCTCTCCAAGCACTCTCACCACCTTTGCCTTCATTCTCTTCTCGAAACTTAGCTACAACATTTTCTTTGTGCCCCCACAGCCTCATAACCATCATTCTACATTAATCTCTCCCATATTCCTTCTCTCGGTGTTTTCTATAGGAACACTTACAGGTTCAATAGGAGCACCTACAGGAATTCTACAGGAGGGACAACAGGCTTCTACAACAATAATAGTGAGTTGTTTTGAAGGGAGAAAACATGGGTTTTAGTAAGATTTTTGGTTTGACGAGGTAGGTTCCATGCATGATCCCAATGAATATCAATCTATGCAAGCAATGGTTTCAAATTGAGGAGGAAATAAAGTCTTTAGGAGAGGAGGGAACACATAAAAAATTATGCTTATTTAAAAAAAAAACGCAGTCTCCTCTGTTTCTCTGTTTTTCTCAAAATTCTTTGTCTCCATCTCCATATTGCATTTCATCAAAAGAGTATAAACAAAATGACAAAAGGATTTATGAGGAAGTATCCCACCAACTCCACCAGGCTCCATGAACATCCACAAGTAGTAGACATCTTCACAAGGGCAAATTGGATGAACTTTTTCGAGAAATTCCGAGGGTTTGATGAGGAGATTTCCCAAGAATTTGCCCACTGTTTGGTCCCTCACTCAAGAACACATGCCACTATCAGCTTTAGATGTCTTTCCATGGAGATAACCCCTGAATTTATCAGTAGAGTCACTACCCTTCCTCTTGGGCTGCCTTGGAGTAAGGATGAGAAACCAATTGGCTAGGCTGTCAAGAATTTTTTTTTCCAAAACATTGAAACCCCTGTAGAGGATAAAGATGGCATTAGAAGGGCTAGCATACCATATCCTTGGGATGAGGTTAGCTACCAAATAATAAAATATATTTCTTGTGAGGGGAGGTACAACATTGTCTATGGCTACCACTTTAGAATCCTTCATGAATTAAGGTATGGGATGCACACTCCAACACCTCAGAAGCTTAGCATCCCCTACTTCCTCCTGCAATCCCTCACTGAATCCAGAACTAAGGTTCAAGTAGGAAATTCAGAGAAATTGGCTCACCATGGGTTAATCAAAATTTTAGTGGAAGAAGCCCTCCATACATTTTTACACTCCCTATAGCATGGGAAATCCTCCGAAACATGACAGCTCGAGATGACATAAACACCCTAACCTATGATACCAGTCCTACTGGCAGTGAGGAGGAAAAGTAGCAAGGGGGAGAAGGTGAAGCAATTGGCGACTTAGCAGAACAAGAAGGGAAGGGAGAAGAAACTAAGATAAAGGAGGAGAAATATGAGGAAACAGAGACAGAAAGAGACAAAAGGAGGAGAAAAAGACGCAGAAAAAACAGAACAAGGAGAAGTGTCCCCTAAGACTCTAGAAAGAGAGGCATCAGCTGCTCTCACTACCCTCAGTACACCAATCAAGCCAAAACAAAAGAGGAAAAGGCAGACCCCTACGTATTTCAGGGCTAGGAAGAGCACAAGAATCAAATCAGGCAAACCTCAGCCCTGTTCAAAAATTCCAATCACAATTGAAGATTTACCCTCTACTCAAGGAAAATAATCCCCTTCCAAGGCACCTATCACATATGAAAGAGGGACTCCTAGATCTCCCACGTGGAAAGAAAATGTAGAACTATAGGCCCCAAAAATAGTCCTACAGGAGGTTCGGACAGTTATACAAGAGACACTGTCAAAGCTACAGGAGACCCAAAAGCTTGAGAAAGAAATGGAAGGACAACCATAGGTAAAGGAGGAAGAAATAGAGCTACAAGAACATGATCCCTAGCCTAGTCTTTCCTTCTACTACAATCTACTTGAGGGAGGAAGAATAATTCCACAAAAGTTTGCAATTCCATTATTCTTCGAATTAGAGAAAGAGAGGATAAGAACACAGGCGGATGCAAATAGCAAAATCCAAGGGAGTGGAGGATATTGGCCATATAGAGAACAAACTCAGAGAAGTAGGTAGATAGTTGAGTGCCATAAGGGAGAGGGAAGCAATTAGAAGAAGCCACCTTGAAATTGAAAATGAATTGTTAAGGAGGCAGCTGCAAGAGAAAGAGACCCAGCTGGCATACATGGCCAACTTATCCATGGAGGGATTGTAATGTAGAACACCAGCAAAATCCTATGGCCTATATCTCAAGGACCAATGGTTGCAATTTCAGATAAACACTTTGGCACAAAGAGGGACAATGATTTTCAAAGAATACAAGCAGTTTATGGACCTATGTGACCAAAGCACATCAAAGGATAAGGAAAAAAATGGAATGATTCTACCTACATAACATGGCCCTCACAGAAATGAATGTGTGGGACCCTAATTCCAGGCTAGGGGACCTGCACTAATGGCCAAGGCCTCATGGATGAACCATGAAGAGCTGAGGGCAATAGAAATAAGAAGGTTGACCATAAAAGAGTAGAATGAGCCATTAATGATCAAAGGTGAGCCATCAGATCCCATGGCACTCATCAACACACATAACATGCTTGCCAATAATCCTTAGATTGCCCCTAGATATATAAGTGATCAGGCACAATCCATTGCCCACTTTGAGGATATGCAAAGGCTACTTGGGAATGAATGTGTGCATGCATGCATGAGGAGATGGAAAACCTTACCACACAATCTACAGATCAGGGAATATCATTCCCCCATGAGGATGAAGGAGGCATTAAGAAGAGTGCCACTGTACAAGTGCTCCATGCAGAGGCTGAAGGTCAACTAGATTGGCCTCAAACTGAGTCCCCCACTGCTGTTAGGCATGCTGGAAAGCAGAAGAGAAGAAGAAGAGGAGGAGTGGTGGGAAGAGATAGACAGGAAGGTAGGATTCTATGACAAGGAAGAGGAGACCACATTAGAAGCTTGGGATGCTAGGGAGGCCACCAAGGCCATAAAAGATGAGGAGATGGACTAAGTTTCTCAGAGGATGAGCAACACTTTCAGTAGGGGGGTGATGATGAGCCTCATAAATGGGTAATTGTATGGGCTCATTTTACCTCCTAACCTAGTCAAATCAACCATTCTCTTAGCTTATTACATGATTTTCTAATTATATTTATGCTTATAGAGTGAGTTGAGTTAGTTATTGTGCCATGTGGTCTAACATGTGTTTAAGGCAGAGTATTGTTGAATTTTGAGGTCAAAGTCAAGGATCCAGTGGACAAATGGTAGCAATAACTCGAAGTGGACAAAGGAGAGGACTTATAGGAGGGAATTCCCCTCATTTATTACTCCTCACTTTGAATTCCCCTTCATTCAGTTAAGAGTACAAGTAGCCAAGTAATGCACTAGAAGGCAACCGAGCAAGTGGAGGATGATTGATTATTATCTCGAGTTTTGGGAGCCAAACCTCCCTGGTTTTAAGGAATTTGTTGGTAGCTTCATTTCTATAAGTAGAGAGGTCTAGGGCCTCACTAGGGTCAGAGTTTTTGTCAGATTTTTGTTGGATTTTTGCTTATGTAAAATCTGCTCCAACCTCGAGCTTATTATTTTGTGACAGTTTCATGTAATCTTGCTATTGTTTTGATAATAAAGATGGAATCATTTTTGAGCTAGCACTGAGTTACCTCAAAGGGCTTAAGATCTTGGGTTAGGGCCCAATCCAAGCAGCCAAGCTCCTCTTTACTTGTATTTGTATGTTCTATTTCAGTTCGTAGATTAGTTTGTTGTTAGATGTATTTCTTTTATGGTTAAGAATAGGTTGCTTTTGATGATTCAGTAGTTTGCTTCCATTTGTGATTTCTATAGTAGGTTAATCAGTGATAAAGAAAAGATTCAAAAGTTTAGCAATAGTTCCTTGGCCTCTCTTCCTCGCTTTGGGACCAAGATTTGAGGCAAAGGCCCTCTTGCTACCCAAAAAACACAAATTTTCCTCATTCATAGGACTTCTAGTGTTTGCGGCTTTGTAGTGGTTAATAGTCTAGTTTTGCTTTACTTCAGAACTTCTTCATTATGCTCACTTATTTATTTACAATAGTCTTCTTTCATGCTTTCCCTTCTTGTATCAGTTATCAACATTTCCTTCCATAGAAAATAGTTTAGACTATTTTGATGCAAAACTCTATTTTCCTAGATGCACTTATTTCATTGCTTGATTTTATGGGTTGACTGTCAGTTGTTTATGTAGTAGATCTCTTCTAGCAATAGGATAGCCTATCAGCCATCCCATCCTCCATCTGATCCATGCCCTATAGGTCACCCAAGTCTCCCCTCAATTTTGCCTTAGTTTCCTGCATTTTCCATAGAATTTCTTCCTCTCTTCTTGAGAAAATCCAATCATCTTTCCCTCTCCTAATGATTCTTGGTAGACCCTAGGTGCCCCAACACCTCATTTCAACCTTCATACATCTCTTTCAACCACTCTCACGCCCTCAAAACAGTGAAAACTACTCTCAGCCTCCTCCTGTAGGCCTCCTATAGAACGTTGTTTTTCCTCCTGTAGATTTCCTTTGTCCTCCTATAGATTTTCCTGTAGGCCTTCTTTTGAAGGCCGAGTGTGCGTAAAGCCTCCAGAAGGCCACCTGAGACCTCCTAGGACCCATCCACACCATCCTAAATTCTCTCAAGTCCCAAAGCCACCATCCAACACCACCTATTCGTTGCCACATTCACACACAATAAATTACATGCATGTCAATTTCACATAAAAATACATAAAAATCCAAAAATATGTTTTTTGCTTATTTACTTCTAGAAATAGCATAGTTAGATGTTGTTTAATTCCTTCAGTAGGTAATGGCATTCCTTTCATGGTTTTCATAGCGCTTTCTACAAAAGTAGAATTAGTTGGTTAATTAGGGTTCACTAGATTTGCCTTACATTTTAGTCTTTCTCCTTTCTGCAATTAGAATAGCACCTATCTTTCTCTCCTTTCATCACATTTAGAGCTTCTTCTGGAATTCATAGAATTTTGCTTGAGACTCCTAGTGATCTTGCGCCAGCTTACCAAGTGACAACATGCAGTAAGAACTAGTACTTGTGCATACAACACCATCGCTTCCAAGTTTGTTACAAACTACCGGGTTGATAAAAGTAAAGTAGGCAGCCCAGGAGTTACATCATTCTTGCTGCAATACTGGTGCTCACCATTGACCAATTGAGGGATATGCATGATAGTTCAAACTCAGTCTAGATCAATCTTGATCCCACTTTTGGCAATGATATTCCCAAGGAGGTTCCCCTCAGACACTACAAATACACTCTTCTTGGGATTCAAGGATATCCCGTAATTTCGAGACCGCTTGAAAATATCTTGAGATGGCGCACGCGGTCTAACCACTTTCTTGAAAAGAATATCATGTCAACAAGTTAGACCACTGTGCTCTGTCCAATGAACCCACGAAATGTGATGTCCATAGTGCGTTGAAAGGTTGCGCCCGTGTTTACAAGGCCAAATGGCATTATTCTATAAGCGAACATACCCCACTAGGTACGGAAAGTAGTTTTTAGTCTGTCAGGTTCTGCTACCAGAACCTGGTTACATCCAGAAAATATGTCAAGGAGAGAAAACATTTCAGCCCTAGATACTATCTGCAAGATGCAATCCATAGACGGGACAAGGTAGTTGTCTTTGTCTGAGACCCTATTAAGATTTAAGAAATCTATGCATAGGTGGATATCCCCCGACTTCTTCCTTACGGGAACTAAATTTGAAAATCCATGTAGAATGATGAACTTTGTATATGATCCGAGCATCCAACAACTTAGTCAATTATTTTTATATGAGGGGTTCAAGTGACAAATGGAGTTTTATGAGTTTCTGCTGAAACGACTTGAGCCCTTCTTTAATTGGAATCATGTGTTGGATTATTTTCATGTCATATCTTTTCAAATCATTGTATGTCCACATGAATACATCTCAATACTGTCTGAACAGGTGGATAAAGGCTTGCCACTCCTCTGATGTGCAACATGTACTGAGATTTATGAACTTCAAATATTTTTCTGTTCCCAAGTTGATTTGTTCATGCATCAGTGTGGAACTATGGGTTTTGGTGTTCCTGGGCCAATTGAAGCGGTTCTACAAGTCATAAATTTTTTTAAGTGATACCACACCCTTGGGGATAGGGTTTCCTTTACTGTCATCAGATGTGTTTTGCAGATACTGCTTGTGCACATTTTCATCTATGGATGCATCTTTGAAAACATTAGCATTGGCCATAAAGTGTAGTATCTGTTCATCATCATAAAAAACATGAAAATTGGTTATGTTGTTAGGGATAGATCACTTATACAAAATCTCAATAGTAAATCTATCCCTAAGAGATGTCATCCTAGCAACTGCATTTTCTAGAGCATCTGCAGATGCATTGTGCATTCTTGGTACATATATGATATTAAAAGCTTGAAAATTGGAAATAAGCCACCATACCTCTTGCTGGTAACCTTTAATATGAGGTCAGACATAATGTATGGTGTTACATACCTGTTGTACCACAATCTCTGAATCACCTACCACTTTAAGCATAGTGACATTGATGCCGAGGACTTTGTGCAAACCCAAGATGAGGGCTTCATATTCAACAGTGTTGTTTGTGCACTCGAACTCCAAGTGGCTTGAGACTAAATGCTTTCTTTTACTTGGGTCGATCAAAACACAACCGACTCCAGATCCATCTTGTGTTTTTGATCCGTCAAAATACAAGGTCCACAAATTATATGTACATGGACCCCTTGCCACGCTACCACTGCTAACACTAGTGGTACTACTGTTACAAAGTATTTTACAAGTTTCATTTTCACCAGTTGGCAAGGAAGGAGACCCAACTATATATCTGATGGGGTGGGGCTTAGTTGTGCAAGATAGCACCCCAACTATTTTTCTAAAAAGAAATTGTCGAAATTTTTTTTTGCGAAGGCCAACGGTTCATTCTAGCCATTGTTAAGAAATTTATTGCATAACATAAATCATTACTAAGAGGAATAAATATAAAAATAACTAGCAACAACCATAAACACAGAAACACAAATGTTTATCTAAGAAAACCCCAAATCTAGGGAAAAACCCAACCTAATAAGATCTCATTAGCATTGGCCAAAACCTTGGCCAATCTGACCAAGTGAGCCTTCACTGCTCACCTCTAGGTCTTGCATTACAATGAAGTCCTTCCAGCCTTTTATAAGCTCCATTACATATAATACCACGGGAAAAATACTATGGGTGCACAATTCCATGTACCCCAAAACCATCACTGTTTAACCTGGGCAACTTTAACTCTATCCTGAGTCAAGTTTACCTAACAATTCCCCCCTTAAACTTGTCTTGGGGTTCCTTAACTAACTCCAGCCAAACCTGCTAAGTGAGATAATCCTGCTCACTCTAGCTCTTACCCCCCTCAGAGTTTTTACTCGAGGTATTGTTAACCCGACATCCCCCCTATCACCTAGGTCTAACCCAGACTTTACCAGTGATCACCAAGGGGTACACATGCCTTACCAGGTCTTACAGTAGTATGCCCATTTACATGCAATAATTTTGACTTCACTAATTTTTTTTTGTTTATTGCTGCTACGATTCTAATCCATCCTCTCTCAATTTGATTTTCTCAAAAACTTCTATCAAACTGCTCCAACTGCGACCTTGACGAGAACCTTGTAGATTCCAACACCGATGACCTCACGTAGCAAAAAACGAACAATTTTCGAAGCCGCATGAACAATTCGTCAGCGTGTTCCAAACCGGTAAATATCGCAAATGCACTGTGATCCCTAGGAGTTATGACACTATCTTCCACACATTCTCCTCGAGGTTCTTCTGCGAATGATTGTTCCACCATTATTTTCTAGACCCAGATCTATAAAAACTCTGCATTGAATCCCTTTGAAGCCAATATCTGGCTCTGGTATCAGTTGTGAAGAAATTTACTGCATAACATAAATAATTACTAAGAGGAATAAATATAAAAATAACCAACAACAACCATAAACACATAAACACAAATGTTTATCTGGTAAAACCCCAAATCCAGGGAAAAAACCAACCTAATAAGATCTCATTAGCATTGGCCAAAACCTTGGCCAATCCGACCAAGTGAGCCTTCACTGCTCACCTCCAGGTCTTGCATTACAATGAAGTCCTTCCAGCCTTTTATAAGCTCCATTACATATAATACCACGGGCAGAATACTATGGGTGCACAATACCATGTACCCCAAAACCATCACTGTTTAACCTGGGCAACTTTAACTCTATCCTAAGTCAAGTTTACCTAACAACCATCTAAGGAAGTAACATTGTGCTTCATATACCTCTCAAACATCATTCGAATCTAGTTCCTTCCACCCTGATACGAAAGCCATAAATGTGAGAAATATATAGAAAAATATCCTTGCAACTTGTTGGACTAGTCTCTACTGAGAAGCAATCCATATGCTTCCGGTATATCCACTATCACAATGTTGATGGACTGGTGAACTCATCCATCGGATGATACCCAGATGATCACATTCCAGAGTTCACTAATGGCTAGTACACATGTTCGATCAAGTTGGATGATCTCTCTGGCTATATTACTCCATTGTGCATTTATCTTTTTAGCAATTGAGAGTGGCATGATATTCACTGATGTGCCAGAGTCAACCAAACATTTGCGGACATTGAAGTTGAAAATTTTGAAAGATAACAAAAATGGTGGGCAGAGCGAGTTTGCTTCTTCTTTTCGAATCACATTGATTACAAGTGTGAGTGATCTGGGAGACTTACTTGACCCCTTGCTGAAAGAGGAAACATTGTTTGAGGGGGTTTGCCCCATTACGCACAACAAAATATACTACTGACCCGTGAGTTTGCTGAGTTTGTATAGAGAGATGGTCACCCGAGTCTTCTTCATGTGTTTGACAATATTGTAGTCCACACCGGAAAGGCTTGCCAAGCTATCTGGGGGAAGACTTGTGTTTGTGTTTTTTGGTGGAGTGTTATGAAGTGAGCTACTCATGGACATATATTTCATTGGAGTTGTCTTCCCGAACTTTTTTTGTGTTTTCTGTGTTGAGGGTACCGATGGGTCAATGTTTTTGAACATTTTCTTGAATTTCTCTTTCGGTATGTTAATCACAATAGGAGTCCCTTGACTTCTTAATTTATATCGACCATTCTATTTTGGGGCCTCCTTCTCAGTGGTTGTCTTCTTCTAGGCAACATCTAAACACTAATAAATGTTGACCACATGCCCAGAACTGGGAGCTTCATCAGATGTAGCATCCTCTTCATCATCTTCATCTTCCAGCTAAACCAGCTCACTGGAATTAAGATGATCATTCATTCTTGAAGCCACGGAGCCCACAACTCGGTTCCAATCTGTACATGTCTTCTCTGAGTGTTGTGTTTGGTGGAAATCACAAAAGTTATCCTTACCAAGTTGTTCTTCTTGGAACACAACATTTGAATTCTACGTAGATTTAGCCAGGTGATTGTTACTGTTACCTGATGTCCCATTATTTCTACGCACAAAACTAGAAAGTCTACTGGTTACTGCTGTCTCATTTGTCTGTTGCTTGAGTTTTGCTACTTCAGTTGTCACAGACTTAAGGAGACGAGTAAGGGTCTCAATTTCACTTGTTTTTTTTTCCTTCACCTTACTCACAACAGTGTGGGAATTCCTGCCCATGTCTTTGGAGTCCTTCATTGATTCATCATCCACAATAAGTCCAATCGCATGCAAGTCCTTCTCCACACCAATTTCCTCTTGGAAATTTTCAGATAACATTGGTTTTGCAGCTTGTTTGACAAACTGCACAATACTGGTCAATAGTGTAGATGTGTAGTAACTGATTATGATGGAGTCATAAGGTTTAGTATCTGCAGTGAAATTGTTCAGGATATGGTTAAACCTCTGGTTGAAGTATTTCACTTTCTCTTTCGGCTCCATCTTAAGACTACCCAAATCTTTCAACAACATGGCGGGGGTTTTCTCATTAGCAAATTTTTCAAGGAAAATTCTTTTGAACATCCCCCAGTTCTGAATGGAGTTGCCAGGAAGGTTGTGGTACCATACAACTACTCTTCCATCCAAGGTACATGGAAACAATCTACATGCAACATCATCATAACATACCTCAAGTGTCTGCAGATATAGGTAGAATGTGTCTAGATTGTCTTCCGCCTTCACTGCTCTGTCAGGGTCATATTTTGTTAACAACTTCTCTGTGTGCCTTGCCATCTTATGTAAGGCAATGTGGAGTTCCAATAGGCCCTATGTCATCCATTCCATATTTTTATTAGTCATGTCTTCATCTTCCTCGTACTCCTCCTTTTCTTCCGAATCAGATGGTTCAACCTCTGAATCTGTTAATTCACCTCCGCCTCCACATCCTCCTCTACCTTCCCCTCCACTACCTCCGCCGGAACCTAAGCCCAAGAGTGTGTTGTTAACTTTTCTCCTTGTAATAAAATAGGAGGTTCCTCTTGATTCTCTACAACTTTAGCCAACTCTTCAAGAGTGGTGAGGATTACTTCTTCATGAAACTACTACTCCTGTGGGTGTAGTCTTTTGTTTCCTCTGCGAAGAGGGAAGGTTATGTACTCCTAGATTAGTCCAACTACTTTAGAAAAATGATGGGTGATGGGGCAGATTGAGAGAAGGTGATGATATGAGATTTCTTGTTCGGGTCTACAAGGCGAGGAGTAACCAACTTCATAATTGCGCGTGGCAGAACGAGTTCGTGTCACTACCTTGACCAGATGATAGATGTGTCAAGTTAAGAGGACATTCAACCATAAACAAATAGCGACCCTCCTTCTAGCACCAGAATTGTTGATGGTGCTAGAACCTCCACATTCAAAGGATCTCCTCGGTATGAAGTCCCAACAAGACCTCACACTGTTTAGTGTAGGAGTCCCATCTTGTACAATGGACTGGTTGCTATTATCTTAGGGATTTACCTTAACTCTTTTTGTTCAGCACATGAGAGTGCTATGCTTGTAACTTCAAGAAAGTGAGGTGAGTGTGTATTGTAACTCTGTGTCTGGGTTCTCTTACTGTCAAAAGAGGGAGGTAAAAGTGATCCTCTTAATGAGAGGGAATAGTCCCAACCTAGGAATAAATGCACATGAATAACAAGAAAGGTCTATCCAGCATCCAACGGAATATTCCATAGTGGATGTGGTAGTCATGAAAACCAAATCTCAAGGGAAAACACATACACCATCCAATAGAATAGTCCACATGGGGGTGACGGTCATTAACACCAAGAAATACACAAAGATGGTTTGTCTAATGTCCAACAGATTAGTCCACACAGACGAGACAACAATGATAGACAATACAACACATCTTCAACAATATGAGTACTAAAATAACCAAAGTAGTTCAACTATCTTAGTACAAGTTAAGGAAACATTCATTACAAATGTTTAAAGAGTAGTCTTACAAACGGATACAAAACATGCATGAAAATGTATAGGCTTCTGAATTAAGGAAAAGATCCAAGACACTTATGTACACCATACATCACTAGTCCCGGTAGGGGGACATTGGAGCCACTCCTCGCTCCTCAAAGAATAGATTACAGACTCTCAAGGCTTTGTGGGAGGAGCCAAGGTGAAAGGTTCTTTACTCATACAATCAGGGGGTATATATAGCCAAGGGGTTATAACTGATCCTTGTGACTCTCTGACTTCCTATGACTTCCCAACTTTACATGGCTCTTCGATTTCATATGTGGGTCTCTTGGACTTCCACTTTACATTACATTGATTAAAACAAGTATGGCCCATAGTAGTGATGTGGCTGAGACAGCTCATGACACAACTCGACATGACATTGTTGACATGTATTGGCTGAATGTGGCGTCCTTGTCTAGCTGCTATGCTACTGAGTGATGATATGATCTCAGTGTAACATGTCTTCACCTCCACATGGTAAAGTGTTCAAGGCCTTCAATGGTCTTGGTCTTTCTTGATGGTGCGTGTGCATGTGTCCCTTTTGCTCACTTGCTCAATATGCTTCATGTGTTCGTTTGATCACGAGTAAGTCTTCTAGCATGCACCTCTTTTCCATCTCATTCATTTTGGTGCCATGTTTCATCGATGTACTTATTCTTGCAATCACTCATGACGAGACGACATCAAATCCAGAAATATCCTAGTCTACCATGATGCATTGTCTTCCGTTTTGGTGCAAGTGAACGGGAGAGGCCGGACAAGGCACTGAGACTGCAGGAGCAAAACACAGGCCGGGATGCGGGGCTCTGGATCACTATCGGGAAAAAAGAGTAGATGTCACTAGGAGACATATTTTTTCAATTTGGGAAATCAGTGATAGTTGAATCGCAAAACTAGTTGGGAAGCAGAACTGCGTAGTTTTTGGGAGGAAGGCCATGCCGGGTGTCGGGGAACTACTAGGCCAATCTGCGTAGTTTTTCTTGGGACCACTGGGAAAGTCACCCAGTTGGGATCCACGCAATTTCTTCCGGGATGATAGTAAGGGTAGCAAGAGACACTAGCAGACGAATCCGTGTAATTTTCCATAGGAGCACAAAGTCGAGCTGAGGGAGTTGCTGGTCGAAAGTGTGCAATCCTAAGAGACAGTCCAGGTCCACACAATTTTGCAGAGTTTCTGAGCTGACTTCAGACTAGGGAAGAAGGTCTAGATAACATAGCTCTATTCAATTCCTGAGCTGGTTTCATAGTGGTGAAGAAGGACTGGCAGGATAGGACAACTCTGTGCAATTCCTGAGTTGGTTGCAGAGCAGGAAAGAAGGGCTGACATGACAACTTACGTAATTAAGGGTTGGTTGTAGAGGAGGCAAGATGAGTAGGGCAGGACAACTCTACACAATTTTGGAGCTCATTACATTCAAGGATCATAGCTAAATTTCTTTCTCCGTTGACCAACGGGAGGATTGATGGAAGATCTTGTGTGAAGCACAAAGTGGATTAGGTTTTGGGAAAATTTCTACGCAATTTTTTGAGTCAGTCAACTGACTCATTTCAGGAATTGCATAGAGGAGGCTGCTAAGCGGACAACCTTAAGTTATATGTAGTTCTAAGCAATAGTGCAAGGTCACTGAGGTCAGGTTCGGTTAATGGAGGGTTGTTCGGTAGATTTCTAAGAAAATTGACTAAGTGTGAAAGTAGGTGTACTCGTGTAGACATGACAATGTGATCACACACTTACCATGAATCAATGACAACACACCTCAAACCAACAAGACAACATGTGCTCAGTGAGACTTATTAAAAGGTTGAGAGTGACAAGTACGATAGTTGAAATATGTCTTCGAACGACTATGTCGACACCTGTGCGACAATGTTTGCAACTTAGTGTGTGAGTGCGACGGATGTCGAAAGAGCGAAAGCAACTCATACGCACAAAGACTCACCTTCAAAATTCTAGAACAAACTCACAAGCATGACATAGTGACCAACATGCCAAAAGAAGATTGGTGATCAGTTAAGTGAAGAGGGTGTGAAAACTCAACAAGAGCTCATGGGATGAGCCCGAGTGTTTACGACCATCAAGGAAAAAACCAAGGAAGGCTCCGAAATTTAGGTACAGGCCAGAATTTTGGAGGGTGTTGCAGCCACTACAATAGGATCATCGATATTGATGATGAAAGATGTGTTACTAGCATTTCTTTAGTATATAAAAAATTAAAAGTTTATTTTGGTATGTTATATCTATTTTGGTTATATCTATTCTCTTGTTATGATTTTATGTAACCCAATTCTCTTTTTTAAATTAATATTTTGTTTCTAACCCTAACTCACTTGCAATTATTTAATCTTTCCAAAGACACACTTTTTCCTATATATTAAAATCTTCAAATGAAGTTTGATTTTCTTAAATGATGGGTGGACCTTCAAATCAAGTTTGAATTTTTTAAATGATAGGTGGAGTATCCACTTGAAATGTTCGCAATGTTTTTATACTCTAACATAGTTCATATTTAGAAACTCTATTATGACTAAAAACAAAGTTAATGATGCCTTAACCATAAAAAGGAACTTAGAAGTTGTAATCTGTGTTGAAAATATAGTAAGTGAAGGCCTTATTACTTGTGTCTTAGCCAATGAAGACCTCAAATTGTCTCTTTCTAGCCATGAGTACAAGCTCATGAGTTATACTTCAGTTAGGACGAGTTTATTTCCAGTTTTTTTGGGATGATCATCAAGATGGCATGGGTATAGTTAGAGCTTTAGTTAAGTGGATTCTACATCCATTTGACTACAGAATGAGGTGATAATTAAAAGTTCAATTAGAGTGAGTTAGTATTTAGTTTTAATTGAAGGAAGAATAAGTTAAGACTTCAAGTGTTGATTGGAGAGAGAAAAAATATCACTCTCAGTTAAATCGCTCTCAAAACTTGACTTCTAAAATTGAACTAGGCCTTCCTTGCATGCTCAAATTAGGTCTATAAAGAGGAGGATCAAGGAACATAATACACAAAATTTTATGAGATCATGTTTGATTGTGGAGAGCACATAATTGAGCATCAATTGTGCGCAAGGCTTTAGGATATTGTGCACAAAATTGAGAGCTTGTGTCCTAAGAAATAGGAGATCACAATTGCGCAAAGAAATAGGGATTTGTACAAAAGAATAGGATCTCCCTTTTTGATAAAGGAAATAGAATGATTTGTGCAAGGAAATAAGGGTTCTAATGCACAAGAGAATAGGAGCAGGATTAGTGGATTTGCAGGGAAATTCAAGGCTATTTAGCAGAGGAACAATTGTGTGTTATAGGGTCAAGATCAAGCAGTGATCAAGGAAATTCAAGATCAAATGTATCATTTGATTTTAGTGAGAAGAAGAAAAATGATTTCTTAGAGACATATTTCCTTGTAATATATCAAATTTCTCAATAAAAATGAATATATTACCACAATAAAGAAAGCAATTTTTCCCTTTTGGGTTTCCTGGGTAAACAAACATGTAAATTTGTGTGATGTGTTTTTAATCTGCTGCTTATGAATTGTTAAGAGACTCTGTATCTTAGTGAAGTAAATTTGGTTTCAATTTTCAATTCCCTTGTTTTCAGTGATTCACCTAGTATTTGTAGAGTTTTAAGGGAATTTAACATGGTATCAAACCAAAGATCAACATAAAAACCAAGACTAAATTGATTATTCAGTGAAGAGTGTATTCATTGGTACATGTAAATATTTTGGAGGGAAAAGAGAAAAAGAAAAAGAAAAAAAAAACTACTTTTTCTAATTGTATTTTTGACTTATCTCCTTAAAAGTTTAGTCAAATATCAAGTGTACACACTCCTTGGATGCATAATTAAAGTCAACATCCGACGAGTACCCATTATGCATACTTTTAAGAAGACCCACATTAATAAAAATTGAATATAGATTCAAAATGCACGTTCAACATGTGTTTTTAATGTATCTTTAGTTTTTATCAATTTGGGTCTTCTCAAAATTATGCATAATGGATATTCGTTAGATACAGAATTTAATTCCACATCCAACGAGTGTCTACAATTGAATTTTGAGTAAACCTTTAAGGAGATAAGCCAAAAATACAATAATAAAAAATAGTTTTCTTATTTTCCCTGCAAAAGAGCCACAATTCTTTTCGCAAGTGAAAGCCCTTGGCACTTCCACATATAGCTACTTCTATACTTAATAACATATTTACATTAGCTATTGAGTAAGCATTGCAACTAAAATGTCCCTCTGCACTTCCCTCATTCCACACAAATTCCGCACATGCATTTGTTCTTTGCATAATCTCTGCATATGCATAACATAGTGCACTATCAATACTAATTTCCTTTTTTTTGTGGTATATATTGTTATCTTATTTCATTTAATTTTACGTATAAAATATTATTGGCAAATTTACTCCCCCCAACTCCTCCACAAAGATTCATAGTTCTATAAAATTATAGCTCTATGAAATTTCTCTCCCACACATACTCCATCCTACGCACAATAAAAGCTTCGCATGGGGAAGGATTTTAACATTAATTTTTCCCTGCCAAATAAAGTTCCTTATGCACCCTCGTTCCCACACATACCCCATTTTGTGCATAGTAAAATATCTGCATAATAAAACTTAATAATATTCCCTGCTATCTCACACATACCCCATCCTCTGTAAACATTCATACGATATATGATATACAATATAGACATCTCAGCACATTATGCGTCATTGTGTTGCGAAATGTCTATACAATTATGTATCATAAATAGGGAACATCATACTCATTCTTAATGAATTGGAATATTGTGCAAAAAGCTTTTAACAATAATTTCGTTCCTACCGAATATAATTCTCTTTGCACCCCTGTCCTCTGGTACATACCCCATCCCATGCACTATAAAAGCTCCACATAATGAAACATAATAATATTAATTCAAAATTTTTTCATAGTTAAACTAATTAAAGTTCCCTCTGTATCCCTGTAAAAGGATTTCTTTGTGCGGATCTCCACACATGGCACTAAAGGCTTCTATTGCATTTTTTTATAATAGTTTAGTTGTAAATAATGCGTATCGCAGTGTTTACTCTTTTCTCGAAGACAATTTCAAAGATCTCAGTGTTTTATAAATCTCAATGGTTAATTGAATAAAGGTTGTGCGGTATGCAAACAAATTTCTGTACAAAATCACATTTCAATAAGCAAAAGCTTTATTTATGGTTATGTTCTTGAAATTAGGTAGATGTGTGGAAGTGCAGACATGGTTCATTGTGTGGATGTTTACTAATATTTTAATATTAAAACTCAATCCATATTTTCCATTTGAAATAAGATTGTTTATTCTTATATTATTGATATTATTTTAATTTTAAATAATTCATATCTTCGTATTTGTGCATATGTTTCAAAGTAGGCACATGTGCGGAAGTGTGGAGGAAGATTTGATTGCGTAGAACTCCACAGTTATACCATCATCAATCGTTCTCCGACTTAAAAGAAATGCAGGGGAAAAATATTATCAGAGAAACTACTAAGTTGATGGGCATATTCTATAATTGTAAGTAATATTTTAGTATTAAAAATGCATATTTTAGGCTTATATTATCCATAATATTTTAATTGTAAATAATGCATATTTTTGTATTTCTGGGTATGTTTCAAATTAGGCATGTGTGGAAGTGTGGAGAAAATCCATTGTGCGGAGGAAGCTTTCAAGCACCCCCCATTTATGCAAAGGACCCTCGTTTTTGAAATAAGATAGAAACAAGTGGCGCACCTATAAAATATTATTGGTAATGTTTTAATTATAAATAATTCTTTTATCACTAGTATTTTAATATTGAGTAATCCATATTTGTTGTTCGTAATATTTTAGTTATAAATAATGCAAATTTCTGTATTTCCGAATATCACTAGCCAATTGAGTAAAGGTTAAATTATCTAGAACGCAAAGAACCTATAACCGCATCAATGTTAAGATCATTGGGCACAAAATTTGTTTATGCTTATGTTGCTGAAATTAAGCAGCTTTGAAGAAGTGTGGAGGAACTCCATTGTATTGAGGAAGCTTTCGTTGTGCGGATATGTGCACCTTGCACTAAAGACTTTTGTATATTTTTTTCTCAAAACGTGACATGTGTAAGTGTAGAGACTAACTATAAAAAATTCAAGGTTGACATACAACGCCGCACAATCACTTCATAGCCAATATACAATATTAATTTCAATTTATCGAAATTAATATTGCATATTGTACTCATTATTTATGAAGTATAACATCATTGCTTATAACATATTTTAATATGTAATTATTTTAATGATAATAATTAACATAGAAAATGTTGGAAGAATCTAGTTTTGCTTCCCGGTCAGGTTGCGTTAACTGTTCATTATTTGGCTATGTTTTTTGTAATTTTAACCAAAGTCTCAGGGAAAATCTTAAATATTTCTATTTTTTCATATATTCAAAAACAATTATCAAATTTTCAGTAAATGTTATTTCTACTTTCTGATTGGATGACAAGCTTGATTTACGGTTATCTTTATGAAATTATGCATATGTGCAGAAGCGCTGACAAAGTTCATTGTGTGGAGAAAGCTTGGAAACTTTCATTGTGCAGATTTGTGGTCTCCACACTGAATGCTTATACTGTTAATATTTTAATATTAAATAATCTGCATTTTCTATTTGTAATAACATCCAGATAAGAGGTGGACCCGTACAATATTATTGCTAATATTTTAATTATAAATAATGTTTTTATTGTTAATATTTTAGTATTAAATAATCCATATTTTCTCTTGGCAATATTTTAATTATAAATAATGCATATTTCCATATTCCTGAATATTAGTAGTCAATTGAGTAAAGGTTGTATGGAGTGCGAAGAAAATTGGATCATTGATCATAAGCTTTGTTTATGGTTATGTTACTTAAATTAGCTAGACGTGTGGAAGTACAAAGGTAGTCTATTATGCATAGGAAGCTTTTAAGCTTTGATTACGCAAACCCCCACATTTTGCACTAAATTCTTTTGTATATTTTTTTTCAGAACAAATGTGTGAGTGTAGAGTCTGATTGCGGAAACTTTCAAAGCTAACGTACAATGTCATTTTTCATTTATCAAATTTAATATCGCATATTATACTCATTATTTTTGTAGTATAGCATTAGAGTTTATAACATATTTTATTATGTAATTATTGTAGATTCTACTTGGGTAGTTACAAGTGATAGTGAGAGATCAATGAGACATAATGGTTGAAATTCCAGGCCCACCTAAAAGGGCTTGTTTCCAGTTGATATATGCATATCTCTATTTTCATTAGTCAGAAACATTATTCATAAACATTCAATTCTACACCTATAACAATGCACCAGCACATACCTCGTACGCTAGGATGCAGGTGAAGCGATAGTTATGCTAACTGACTTGATTTTACTTCTTTGATGCCAGATTCAATCTAGTTCAAATGTTATTTTTTGACTAAATAGTTTTAGACTTATTTCTATTATGTTATGCCTATATGAAAATGAAACATGGAAATGGATATTTCTATTCAACAATAGTTTTGTGGCGATGTTCACAGAAAAATGGTTTTTGGAAATGCATTGATATTGCAAGTTTTCCTAATGTTGAAAGTTTTCTTAGACTATTGCAAGGTTTACAATTGAAGCTTTTGTTGTGTATAGAAGCTTATAATAGTTTTGGAATTCTAGTTTTTAGCTTAACACAAAATGAAAAAAACCATATCAAGTTATAAACTGTTACCTGATTTACTTGTTTTAGTGAACATAGTTCATTTAATATTTCGATAATGCGACAAAGGAAAAAAAGAATTCAAGTCACGAATTGACATCTAGGATCTGAAATTACTTTTGCAAAGTAAAATTTAGTTGACATCGAGGCAATTCTACATAATAAATGTGCTAAATACGTGTTAGTTTGGTGAATAATTATGCAAAACACTTTTATTTATTGGAAAAAGAGCTTTATTTAATGAAAATATTTTTAAAGCTTGTATGTTGGATTAATCATGAAATGTAATCATGTTTAATGGACTATGTCAAATTTGAATTTAAGTAAAATGTATATGATTTAAGTAACATATTTCACAAGAGTCTTTTATGATTAAAGAGTAGGAAAATTAGCACTATCCACATTGATGACAATTGGTGGTTAGTGGATACCATTAAAATTGACAGTAGTTAAATGTCATTTCAAAACTTAGACGCCAATTCATGATTTAGATGACTTATTTCCTCTGCCACATTGTATATATGCTTGTTGCCTGTAAAAGCAGTTTGTCAATGTTAATTTTTCTCTAGATTCATTAGTAATTTATAGACAATCAACATGATTTGTTGTTCTGAAACTGTTAAGTATTTTAATTTTTTTCTTTATAAATTGTCTATTATTATTTTCATTTGCGACTAACAATGAAGAAATGGCCCAAAGAAACAATGGTAGGAACACAAAGGAAGAGGTACATGTAGGGAGCCAAGATATCTTAATGCCCAACCAATATATTGTAATGCTTAGCAAATATATTTTAATGCTAATGAATAAAATACTAGAGCTTTAGCAAATGATTAGGCATCTCGAAGATGGAGTATGTGACATAAGAACTTTGTTAGAAGAGCTACTTCAAAACATGAACATATGAATAATTTTTTACTATGGAAATATAATTAGTAGAAGTGCTAATTTACAAAAACAATCGTTAATTAGTAAAGAAATCTCTTCCAATTTTTGCTATTTGTTGAACCAATTTTGAAATTCAATATATGCTAAAGGCTGTGTATTGTAATATTCCCGATAGGGTTAAAGAAAAAAAGCATATCAGACTATTATGGATTACAGATATATTTATAAATGCAATATGTTTTATAAGCTATATTGCAATCTTGGTTATTCGATTTATAAATTCATTTTAGATTTGTATGATAATGACTTATTTAGATATTTTTTAAAATTTTAAATGGAATAGATGCTTAATTAGAAAAATATATTGGAAAAATACTAGATTGGTCAACACTATAAACAAATAAAACTATTATTTTAAAGTAATGTCATCGAAAATTACAATGTAACCAACTTGTAACACTGCCCGAGTAGTTGTAGACCTTTCAAATTTCATAAATAAATAAAAAAAAACAATGTAAGAAACGAGATTGCAAGAAAGCAAAAAATACATAGCATAGTACAAAACATAGAGCTGTAACAAAAATAGTTCATTGGATTATGTTTTTGTATAATGTCATACTAACATTTCATTGGTACATGAAATCGTCCTATCTTCTATGATGATTACATTGTTAATCTTGTTCCCATGAGTTTAATATATTGATTCATAATGTGAAATCATATCCCAAATATCGAGTAAAATGAAAGAGATGTTTGAAAAAAAAAAAAAAGATCAATTCTTGAGACAGAAACTTTGAGGCAATGTTAGGATGCTTGGAAATGCAAGAAGCGAGTATTGTCATTATCGAATTTCTTAACAATGTAAACCAATAAACCTTTCATTGTATATGTAAACCTACATTTTCACGGTTTATCATAAATATGCCATGCATCTCGAAGTTGGTCCACACAAAATTGGTCGTAGGAAATTTGTCGTAGTTCAGGTAATACTCTTTCTAGTTCAATGTCCCTTAGAATACGCTATATTTCAGTCCTGTCACTTGCATCTATCATGCGATTTAAGTGACGAAAATAAAGAAAATGTGACTCCTACTTGTAAGCACTACAATAAAGCATAGATTTGTTCATAGTTCTAGTAGTTTTAATTGGAGTATTGCATCTCACACATACAATCTTGGATGGATTCATATACACGCTAGTCACTCTCAGGTATTATTGGAAATATTGTAACATTGATATAGAAAAAGGATGCTTAGTAACATGAAATAAAGTGTCTTTTTTATTTCTCATTCTTTGTATATGTCTATTTAAATAATATGATATATTTTACCATGCATATTCCACTTGGTGAGGAACATAGGTTTCTTATACTGTCAAGATTATTTCTTGTGTTCACTGCACATATGAAAATCAATTATGAAGTTCGGAAAACTCTTTCTTGTTTTTTAACTATATTTGTTTAACAAGATCAACGATTTTTTTTTTTTTGCTGCAATTCTCTTTGAATTGAAACACGTGAAGGAAAAACTTTATCGTGTACTTGAACATGTTACATATGCATTATTTGTAAAACAATACATGAAAACTGTACAACAGCTGAAGAATATTTTTTCCTTGAATATTGGGATATACATACCTATGCATATGTAACTTGTTTTTTAATTCAATGAAAATTGGGTTTTCTGGTGGGGAAAAATAAACAGATGGACAATAACTTCGTAACAGTGAAATGTTCAAATAAAACAAAGCTTATTGTAGCCTTTTTCTATTCTCCATTGTTGTCTTTGATTTCCAGTACATATTGCATTTTTGTATGTGTTACCAAAATTGCAATAACTGCGATTGTGCCCACTGGAAACACATTGTCATTATCTGTCAAATTTGCGATCATCATGTTTGGAAAAAATAGGACAAATGTTTTCTACACTGCTAAAACTATTTAGATAAATAGTTTTCGCACAATCACCACTATCGTATTTATGTTTTGGAATAATTTCAAAATATTTAATAAAAACACTGACATTTCCAACAAGCTTTGACTAATGCTATTCGATTAACAATGTTGGCACAAGAAATTTTATTTTCAATTCCTCTTTCTTATCTATTAAGTCTACATGGAGCGTTGCTTTTGAATTATTTTCTTTGTCCAAAAATGTTTGATATGTAATCAAGACAACACCATGAAAAATATTCCTAGTTATATTGTTACTGATATCTTCAATCAACAATGGCGTAGACTCGACCTCTCTTTTCCTAGTCATGAGCATTGAATTTTGACCACAAGTCGAAAAACTAATCAAAAGTTAGCGAATTTTGACCAAAAATGTTTAATTTTAATGCCTTCCCTTTAAAATAAATAAAAGAGTCAACACCACTTACTCCTAGATGCTTAATTTTTTTACATGCTTTGAAATAAATGATTGATTAATAAATATGATTAATTTCATTAATAATTAAATAAAACGTTAAAGCTATAGTTTTAATAATTCCATTACCACTGTGGAAGTTAGTAAAAGTAATAGTCATCTATTACTTATCTCCCTGGCCAATGCTAACAAATAAAACCTTAATTAAAAATATTTCTTAGATTTGTGCAGAGCATTTCTTATGTGATGTTTTCAGTGTGTAGAAAGCTCCACAAATGCAAAGCTATATATACTTCTTTACATGAAAACATTTGTATGTTGTTTAAAAATTTTAAACACGAGCTGGGAAAAAACAATTTAGAGCTTTTTAACAATCTTTCGTCGAGAGAGGATTATATATATATATATATATATATATATATATATTATATATATATATTATATATATATATATATATATTTATTTATTCCCCAAGAGTACAATACGCTAAACGGTAGTTTAAAGATATGGAAAATTTTCAGGAAATGTTGTTAGAGCAAATCAATGAGATCATTAGCTAATTTTCACTAGTTTTTATTACACTATTGGTTCGTGATATTATGAGTGCTATGACATTGTGTTATTGCTCTTCCCAATGGTGCTAGAATTGGTGCATTTGCAAGTATTTTGTAGAGAAGAGGACGACTTATGTGTGAAAAAATGGGGATGAAGACCAAACAATGCTTATGCAAATCAATTTATCAGACTATTCCTTGACCAAGTAGTTTGATACTCATTTCCATTACGATGTTCTTATATGAAGGTGCAACATGGAAATGTATAATCTATTTTTCTTAAATTGTGATTTTTGAAGTACTATTTAATGTTAGATTTCTAATAATTTTTGGAGCAAAATGATTTTTTCATAATGTGATAATGATGAGAGTTTTATGCATACTCAAATGTTTATTAAGTTGCCATCGATATTCTAGGCTTCCTCTTTTTTTGTGGCATACATTGTTATCTTGTTACATTTACAAATGCAAGTGAAAATAGAATACATACATATGCATTATTTATAAGTAAAATATTAGCAATAAAATATTTTAGTCTGAAGTGAAAATATCTAAATGAAAAGTAATTTTTCGCACAGTGGACTTCCTGCGCATGAAATGCGAATCCCACACTGCCTTAATCAAATAATTAGTAGTACTATGCTGGATTATAACTATTACAAAGGGAATTTCGAATTGATATTATTATGTTTCATTGTCTGAAGCTTTGACTGTGCGGAGGGCGAGCTATGTATGGGACAATGAGGCTGCATATGTAACTTCATTCGCATAGATGAAATTGATTTTATACTACGTTTGCATTTAGAACTTTTGCATCTTTAGCTAATAAAGATAGTAGTTAACGTGTCCATAATTTCTTGTTTCTTTTTCTTCAGTTACTGTTTTCCAACGTAGAAATATAGGCCACCCACATGCATATTACAAAGTACACTCCACTAAATATATATTAATAATAAATTAAGCATTTTCTTGCACCAAAGACCTCCATGCTCCACACAATCTACAAATATCAAATTGCAAATTCACTAACTCCATAAGAGTTGAAAACACATTACAATTAAAACATGCCTCTACACTTGTTCTGCAAATCCCTTATTCCACACATGCATTTGTTCTCTACATAGCCTCTGCACATGCACAACCACCTTTGCACAGTTACTTTTGTACTTAATAATTCCCTTTTATTAGTAATTGAAATTTGAAACTGTTTTTAATTGATATGGGTTTCAAATATCATGGGGAGGAAGAAATCATTGCAAAATATGTTCCTAAATAAGCATTAAAAAAGAGATTTGTACATTTAGTATTTTAATAAACCATGCCCAACACTTTGGGCACACTGATAGCTCTACACACATCCATTTGTTTTGTGCACATGCTTCTTCCAAACAACAAACTCTGCACAACTACTTCTGTCCTTGCAAAATATATTACTGATTAATAATTTAAGTATATATTTGTATATTTATTATTTTAATAAACCTTGTTTGAAGATTTACTTGAGCAAAAATTTCATTCTGTAGGCATCTCCACACACTACTTGTTCACACAAAAAATGCTCTGTAAACTACTTATTCCTCTTGAGAAAAATCGATAATTACGGTAAAGGTACTTAACATTTATTTTTTAATTCCGAACTGAGAAATTTCATTCACACTATCAAAAAGGTTTCATTGGGAACTCAATTCAATATATACGAATATTAAAATGGTTATCACTTCGTAGTGTTGTCTAACTTGACATTATTTCAAAGCTTTAAAATATTAAATATAAAGTCATGGTTTTAAAAGCATTGAAATATTAATATTAACTTATATTTTCAAAATTAATACAAATGCAAATATTTTAAGCTTTCGTTATGATTTTGAAAACATTAAAATATTAATATCAACGTATAAATTGTTACTGATTGACATAATCAGCAAAATGGAAAGGTTCATTCAAATTCGAAACTCTAACACGTCTAATGTTGATTCTTATTAATATTTTAATGTTTATAGTTTCTTACTAATAATGTAATGTTAATACGAATCTAGTGTGGGTTGCAAAAGTAAAGTTCAAAGTTTTATTGTACGAAGCATTCTTATGGATTTTCTTACCTCTACATATGGATTTTATGTGAAAATGTAGAGGCTTAAATTATTTAATGGAATAACCCTTGGGCATAAGCACAAATGTCAACAACACCTCTTGTAGACCGAGTATGATTTCCATACTCCAACAAAATCAACTTCTTTTGCACTAAAAACTTTGAATTGATTAAAGGTTGTGCTCTTGACACAATGAAATATTTTTTTATCGTTATCTTTGTGTAAATAGGAATATGTGCATAAAAGCGGATGAATTCCATTATGTAAAGGAATCTTTCAAGCTTCATCGTGCAGACCTTTGCACTCTACAAAAGGAAAGTTGTTTGTAGAAAGATCCATTGCTAATTAATTCATTAAATATTATGCAGTGCAACATAAAATCGATCGAAATCAAAATCACGTAAAATTGATATATCACTTTCATTTTGGAAGACAACAAAAAAAATTGATTATGTACAATAGATAGATACGAAGAAAATGTAATAAAACCCTTCCCAAAGTACCGTACTCTAGACAAATTTAAAAATATCATGACTATGAACATTATTTATGTTTCATGTTATTGGCATATATGTATTGATGACATAATATAGGTGCTCAAAGCATAAGTTTGTAACATTAAGCAATACAATCACATTAACAAGAACAATGTCAAGTTTCAAATTTCAATCATCATAGTTATGATTGAAATAAATAAACATAATACAAATTCATAGAATATTAGATGCAAATAATTAAGAACTCTAATTCTCGATAAAAATCGCTTGTATTAGTAATGAAAATGCTCAGTGGCACAATTTATTGGCTCATCCACTATGCTATTTTGGCATCTTATCTTTATCTACCCACTCCTACATCTGAGAAAAGTAAATGCATGAACGATAATATGGAAGGAGGGAACTGCAAAAGAAAACAAGGAACTGCATTTAGGAACTAGACTATGTGACTTTAATAATTAACAAATCACAATCATTGAATACTAGTAAACATAAAATGAATATGCAAAGATTTAAGAACAATTACAATTTGTGAAAGCATATACACTAATTGTTTCACTATCAACTATCTTCTGGATGTATGACCTATTAAACCAGTGTATTCAAGTTAGCTTGAATTAATTCTTTCATTGGTCCCATTGTAATCTCTAGCCTCACATGTTGATTGAATAATTTATTTTTGATCTCCATCACCTCTTCTTGTAACTGAGTAGTTAACACAAATTTTCTATCATTAATACTAACAAAGCCAACTAAACTATTTGCTAATTCATTCTAAAGTAAAATAAATTATATCATCAAAGTATTTTTCCATTGACTGTTTTCTCTTATCCAATTCAAATTTCAACATATCTTTTGTACTAAATTCAGAATTCCATATAATGCATGGGTCACTAGATATTGAACAATTTGCATCACCTTTAGAAATGAATCACTTCTCCTATTATTTATGCTTTCACATTTAGAAATAATGTTTTCTAGTGTATTGATTCTTCTAGACCATTCAGTTTTGATTTGCCTCATTTGGTTAACATTTGGAAGTTCTCTATTTTTCTTGTCTAGATCAGACAACAATTCAATCCTTTGACTAAAAGAAAGTAACTCGTTGTTAATGAAATGCTTGTCTTCGTTAATATTACTTCTCACCAAATCGAAAAATGAGTTGATTTCCTATGCTAACCATAGCAGAACAGAAACATACTATCATGCATGTTCAATGATTTCTAACCTCTAGCATATATTACTGACAATATCACATTTGATTTCATTAACTAGTTGAAGAGATCTAATGTAATATCCCTCCCTTTAATAATACATAATAATATAATAAAAATAATAATATAATAAAAATAATAATATAATAAAAAATAATAAATAATAAATAATACAAAATAAATAAAATAATAATAATATAAATAATAAATAATAAATCACTTAATAATAAATTAATAAAAATAATAAATCATAAATGATATTTTAAAAAATATACAAGAAATAAATATAAAATAATAAAAATAGTAATAACTATACTAAAGCTCTAAATAAGAATAATAGAAATAAACAAAGAAAACAAAAAAAAGAATCAGTAAAGCTATCAAAAAGAAGAAAATAAACAAGAAAGCTAAAAATCAAAAGAAAAGTAAATAAATAAAACAAGAAGGCTAAAAATCAAGTGCATGTAGAACATGGAGTGTGTGCATGTGGTTCCCCATCCAATGTTGTTCTATTTAATAGATGGTGAGGAAGATGAGAGGTATTCTTGCATTCTATCATTCCGAGATTCTATCTTTCATTCTCTTGGGAGAATGGTATACTAAGACTTAGGAGCACTGGCAGTAGTCGTTGATTGAGGGCTCGAGGGTGGCCAGTTGTAGCAGAATCCTGCACAATTGAGCCTACGGTTGGGAGGAGAGTCGTCCCCAAAACCCTGTTGCGGTAAGCCTACTTCTACCACAGGTAAGCCAGGTAAGTACTCTTCATAGTTTAAATTTAATGTTAATAAGTTAATTAGATATCTATTTTGGGGCTGTTACATCTAATAGATCCATGAGATGTGCTAGCTGTTGGAAACAATGATAATACTGCGGGAGGGGGGGGTAAATAAATATTAAGGCTAATTTTAAACTTGCTATGCCTATTTAATTTTCTTATTCAAGCTTGGCACCCATCCATATAATCAACAGTAATATGTAACATGGTAGCAAAATGAAATCAACATACAAGGATAGACAACATGAGCATCATACACATGAGACATAAGGTTTTACATGGAAACCCTTTCGGGAAAAAACACCAATGCTTGTTGTTGTTATTGATCTAAATAAGAGCACCTACTCATTACATCAATCTATTTTGTGAACACCCATTCACAGGATGCACCAACTCCCTTTCATTCTTTGCTAGCATCGACTAGCAGGAAGCACCAACTCCCTCTTTTTGTAGATCCTTGTCCAATTCACCAGAAGCACCATGTGAGTACCAACTTCACGGATTTGTTGCAAGAACAAACTTGTAGCTCCTTGGATTTATGCAAGCACCAACTTGCAAGAGGCACCAACCCCCAAGCCTTCTCAAGCACCCACTAGAGATGGAAGCACCAACTTCCTGTATGTAGGCTCCAACCCACAATCAAATAGGAACTGAATGTTCTCTGTAATTGAAAACTACTCTATCTGATCTTAGCTCTGTTCTCTACTCACTCTGCTCACTCTGCAACAACATACAGATCTTCTCAACAACAATCACTCATCACAGTCAACGCAACTCATTGTTATCTGCTCTTCATTAGCGTAAAGTCATATCTCGGACTTCTGTTCTCCAAAACACACACACACAACTCTCGAATTTCTTTCTCCATAACACACACACCACTCTCGGCCTTCTTTTACTACACAAGCACCTTCACCCTTTCTCATAGAGCACATGAAGCTACGACCTTTCTCACATAGCACAGGAAACTTTAGCCTTTCACACAGTGAACAATAAAATTTCACCCTCACACACAACATCGCTGATCCGGATTTAAACAAGAACGCAATAAAATACAGAGATAACCATATACACAAAGATGCAGCGGGAATAATACTTCATTTCATTAATGGAAAATACTGAAATATGCTTACAACCGGAAATAGAAATAAACCAGCTAGGGCGATGGTAGCTTATCTCTGAGAAGGGATGTGTGGCTACATGCCTCTGAACTGTCTTACAATGAGGCTCGAAGGCCTATTTATTGTTGAGAAACAATGGAAAACATTCCAAAACCTAACCCTAGAAGATGAAACGCCAAACTATGGGCCCCGTTTGGGTAAGTTGGTACATCAACTTCCCGGGGTCGTGACTTTGTCGTCTTATCTCCGTTTGACGCGCATGCTAGCCCGTTGGAAAGATCTCTCCGAGGACTATGGAAAAAAAGACAATTTTTTAACTAAAAAATCGCGGAGCAAGATTTCCCAAAAAACGTCGTTTAGGGCCTCAAAACGGCTCCGGAAGTTTTGGACCCGAAAAACTGCTAAAAATAGTAAACTGTGCTATAATTAAGGAAACTGAAAGAACTGAAAGAAGCACTAGAGGGGATCCACGTGGAATTAGCGGGTGGCCACCAATATCCACCTGGATCAATCGCAACTCTCTGGGTCTCTTACCTCTGCAAAATAACTCTCAACCTCTCTTTGCATAACAGTCTCTCACTTAGCATTACACAATAGTGCACACTCTCAAAGATTTTCCACTTAGCTCTATGGAAAATTTGTTGCTTACCCCACATTGCTCATCTGAGCTTCTAGATTTTGTTCCTCTGTTTCCCCCAATTGATGTTGCCACTTCGTCCTGTATTCACACTATCTGCGTGTACCTCATCATGGCTCTACCATTTTGTTGTCACGTCTAACTTGGTCTCTACACCTGCATTAACCATGAGAGTAGGCACTTGACAATTTCTCCATACTGAGAATGAATTATTTGTCCACCTGCACACTCCACTAGGCACAGTCCTCTCTATGAACATCACTCCTGTCATTGAATCTCTCCATGCTTATTCATGGCTTCACACAACTTGATTTTACTTTGACATTGCTTCTCTATGGACCATTGTCCTTGTTACCTAGTCTCAGATTTTTTTGTTGATCTTTGACAGTCGCCACTTATTCCAACGACCAACTCCTCTACACTCATTTACTCTTTCGATGCCAACTCATCCAACCTTAAATACTCCTTTGTTTTGCTATATCATAGCGTTTTCACCACAGTAAAATTTCAGAGCCCAAAGATCTCGTAACTCTGTTAAGTAGATGTTACAATATTACAATATTTTGATTGGCATTTAGCCCCTTCTACTTAGCTTCTTATCGTGTCTCCACCATAGAATTGCTCCCTATGATCGTCGGTATCGCACTTAGGTGCTAAGTCCTTTAGCATCCTACCAGGGGCCTTTATCCTCGTGTTAATGCTCTGCATCCCTAGCTTTCTGGGCTCCACAACTAAGCACCAACAACATTAGAAGCTTTTCATATCGTAACTTTCTCCAAAATTCATTTAAAGCGGAGTTCTGAAATCTCCAACCTCTTATATGCTCCACAACACTTAGGTGTTAAGCCTCACTCTACGCCCTTGGCTCTATTAGTTTCCTCGACCAAGTGCCAACACATTGGAGCCCCCTTACCAAAACATTTTCAATAACCAAATGCTATAAAGTTTCGATATCGTCAACCTCCAATCATCGAATTTTGATATAATTTCATCACTCCCACGTGACGACTCCTTAGAGGTGACATGTGTCACCCAGTTATGGTCCATTAGGCTCCCTCAAAATACCAAAACTTCCTATCACGTGTCCTTTCGTACCACCACATCATGCTAACATCAGCTTCCACTTGTCCTTTATTGGAGCCAACGAGAAGCTGGCATGTGTCCTTATCGGATCCAATCATATGCCACCATGTTTCCTTCTAGAGGAGAGAGAAAAGAGCCTGCACATCTTTGGTTTTGAAATGAAATCATTTTTTAATCCTTTATCAACATTCCCGATGGATTTTAACACTATCGGCGCTTCACCCATATCGCAAATTTTAAAAGGTTCTCACTTGGAAAGTTCTGATATTGAGATCAACGATATGCCTGACTACGATGTTGTGATGTGTTGATATCTCTGGACCTCTGATATGCAATTTTGATCAATCAGACCTCCAATAAATTGGACCTCTGATATTCTAATATTATTGATATGCTAACCTCTGATCATCGATGCACTGATACACTAACCTCCAATCTTCCGATATCCGATATGCCAATATTCCTTCCAGTCTGGGGCTTCAAATCTATGAACTTCAGTAGACCATAACTTTTGAACCAGGAATCCATTTATGGTCTTCTGCATATCATTGGAAAGATCTTTCAAAGAAATTTTCAATGGAGAGGATAAGATGTAGGCTTTGATTCCAATCGACAGGGTCCGATGTAGGCTTTGAGCCCATATTATACCTCTAATATGGCTTCAAACTCTCTGCCACTCTTCTACTCCTTAACTATCCAAATAGCTGAAATCACACCCACCATGATGGTCCTTTGCATGAATCCTATAGATATCATGGACTTCCTCTTGTCCATCATTGTAATCATCATTTTATGGCTTCTCCAATAAGCCTTCTACAGTGATGATTCTCTACATGAAGCCTACAGTTACCATGGGATTTCGTCCTAACCAACACAATCGTCATCATTTTATGGCTTCTTCAATAAGCCTGATACTGTGATGATATTCTACAAGAAGCCTACAACTACCATGGACTTCCATCTGGCTCACCACTATAATTATCATTTTATGGATTTTCCACTAAGACTACTGCTATGATGGTTCTGTACTTAAAGCTTGCATCTATCATAGGAATCCTTCTAAGCCATGAACAACCATGAGATTCCTCCTAGGCCATCACTGCCAACATCTTCTGCCAAAAGCATCCAAGCTAGTCTGGTTGACATCAATGCCAACACTCCTTCTAATAGTTAGGCAATGGAAACTTCCCAACACATCTCCCCAGCATGACTGTTGATATTAATGCCAACACACTTGTAGATGCCTTCACTAGACCACTGGCCATCTAGACAATGCCAACTATCCAACAATACCCCCTTTGGCATTAATGGAAACACTTCATATTTGTCTTTATGTGATGACTAAACCTCATGTTGCTTCCACACATCTCATTGCATGAGACACCAATGGCCTAATTTATTCTACACATGCCATCACAACTTCTCCACAACTTCTCTCCCCCTTTGACATCAATGGAAAGGGGCTACAAGCTGCCTTTTTCTCCCCATGCAATCACTTGGATGTGAAGAATAGAGTCTAACTTGTGATATGTGCAATCTGCCTTACAAAAATCTCTTCTAGGACTATCACTATTGCTGCTCCATAAATTGGGCATATGTGATATGCTCCCCTTGAACATATACTGCCTCTGATTTGAATGCCTCCAGTTTTGGACACCTTATGGCTCTAGCTGAGTATTCTCTCCACTCATGCATCTTTTGTATCAAAAAGATTGATACCCATTAAACCTCTCATTATATTGTTGTTGCTAAAAATTCCAATTAATGATGATGCATTTTGGCTCACACTTCTTCATTGTTGCTGCTACTTCCGAGACTATTCTCACAGTTTTTAGCATCTCCACTTCTCCCCTTGAGATCATTCTCATACAATAGGGAATGATTCTTATACCAATTGCACCAAAGGAATTGATAGAAATGAAGCATTGTACCAGGAAAACTCTAATATTTATTTTTTCAAAATGAAATGTCCATTTTCACACAAGTTACTCAACATGAGCCCAACACAACCACTCAACATATAAACACCAATTGAGGGATAAGGGACATGGAAAGCTTGCACCAATTTTGTTTCATGAACACAAGACTACTATGCATAATCAAACTTACAAATCAAATTAAATAAGTGTATTTCACCAAAGATGCAAACCTTTCATTTTCTCAGCAATCTCCCTTTCTGAGGCTGTCCATTGTTGCGTGCTACTACTTATCAAAGAAGCTCCCCCTCGGCCAATGTTCTTTGATCTCCTGCAAAAAATTTCTTGCCTCTACATGGGGAATGATCTTATGGACCTGAATTGACTATGGGCTTCCTGTCATTCCACACTTCGATTGCATCCCATCTTCTCCCCACAACATAAGATATTTTTGTGTACTCTTCATGCTAGCTGTACTTCTCCTTTTGAATGTTGGTACATTCAAAATAAATCAATTTATTCTTGGAATCAGTAAGAAAACACAGCCATACCTTCATCAATCAGATGCACTTTTATTTTCATCCTTTTTGTCTTCCTACATTTGACTCATTCGGCCTCCCTTGAGGTCATTCTCATCCTTCACTGAAGAGAAACAGAGGATCTACTCACCCTGACTAGATCATCCCCCTTCTTCCTCTGGACCTTCAATGGTCGAGTCTTGATAGAAGCATTGATCTCCAACATCGTATTTGCCCCTATTTGGCCTTCTTTCTTGGCTGCATATGGGTAGAGGAAACTTTTATTTTACTTCCTCTTTCTTCACCCAAATCCTTTTGATGCCTTTCTGTCTTACAGAGAGGTCCATCACACGGGTAAGAGGATCATTCTCCTTATTTCTTCCTCCTCTTTTCATATTTATATTTTGAAAAAAAGCACTAAAGAAAAGCCTGTATTTCTAAAATCCATTCTTTCTTCTTGTCTTCAAATCCCAAGTTGCTTCATTTGCATCCATATGTTGAGAAGAATTCCATTTCTTCACAATTCTGTAGCTAGCTCTCTTATGCCCAAATTTACCACAATTATAGATTTGATTTGGCCTAAGAATGGGGCAGAGGAGTTACTCTTTTTTATAATGTTTTTCTCAAAACTCCTATGTCAGCCATCATGCCTTCTCTTAGCCTCTTTACGCATTCTTGGGTTGCTGCTACCCAACATATCTATTTCCTTTCATGTCATCTATAGTCTATGGCTTTATGTCCAAAATGATTGCAAGAAAAACAATACCCATAAAAAGGATTTTGATGACAGAGTTTACCTTTTTTTTAAGGTTTTGTCCTTGAGTAGGAAAGGTCCTCAGCTAGCTCTTTGTGTGCCTTCCATGACATTTCACATTACTACCATGCACTCTCTCTTGTAGCTGCCTAGACCTCGTCTGTTGCACTATCAGTTGTTGCTTCTTAGACTTTTGTAGTTTCCTTTTCTTCTTTTGTTGTTGTTTCTTTCCTTATTGTTGTTGTTTTCCAACAACATTTCTTTCTTTGTTGTTGTTAGAACCTTGGTCTCCCTTCACATAAGAAGTTGACCCTTAAGCCTTCACAATATTGGAGCTTGCTTTTTTCTTGAAACCCAAACCAACCTTGATGAGTGGGGATCCTTTCTTCACAAGAATCTCATCCAAGGCCTTTGTGCTCCCCTCAAGCTTATGATATTGAGACAACTCTATTTTTACTTTTCTAAATCATGTCTCAACTAGACTACTTCATTTTTTAGTCTCTCACAGTAAGATTCCTTCTCACTCCGCTGATTGGTTAACATCTTAGTCAGCCTGCTAACCTCTTCTTGTTGAGAATTCAATTCAACTATTTTTTTGCTCAACTTCTCATTCTCAAGCTCATATATTTTCAGTTTTTCTTCCCGCTTGATATTTTCCTTTGTTAGGTCCTTGATCTCCTTTAGAGTCGAGATCAACCTTTTTCTAAAAAATATCCTTTCATTTAAATATTTTTCTTCACTATCAGAATTGCTAGCTGAGTTACCACAAAGATCTAAAGCCATCTCTATTTCCATGGAGTCTTCCATAGGTCTAAGGGTTATCCATTCTTTATCACTATCTGGGGTATTCTCGTTCTCTCCTATGGATGAATACACTCGGAATATCTCTTCTTCCTCTGAGCGTTCCTCATTTTCTATTGCTACTAAAGTAGGTCTATCTTCATTACAACTACTAGATGCATATCTATCTCTATCTTCAAGTGATATACATGTACATCTAGATAATGAAGGACCTATCTCTTTTCATTTATCATAACTTCTAAGCAGCATGATATCCCTTCTAATACTTCTTCATCATCAACATGAGTGTGATTAGAAATAACTTCTCCATGTTCTTGTTCATTGCTAGAGCAGCAGGGCTCCTCAACATCTTCTTGGGCCACATGGCTATCTTCATCATGCAAACATTGCAATATGTCTAACACTTCTGTTGTTGACTTAAAATTCCATAGTTTATTAGCACATGTCTTAGACAACCCTTTCATGATGACCTCCATGGGTTTTTTAGTATGCTCAATCTTTTGTCTACTCACAATGGAGATATACATATCATCATCCCAACGCGCCAAATAGGCCACTATTCTAACCTTCCATAATTCATAGTTGAAACCATGGTCTGATTCATTTAAGAATGGGACTCTTTTTGCTATTAGCCAAAATTTATTAACCATTGTTTCCCCTACCTTCTAGTGATTAAGTTATTCCTGAAGGAACTAGCTCTGATACCAATTGTTGGAAACAATGATAATACTGAGAGGGGTGGTGAATCAATATTAAGGATAATTTTAAATTTTTTATGCCTATTTTCTTTTCTTATTCAAGCTTGGCTCCCATCCATATAATCTTCAACAATATGTAACATGGAAACAACATGAAATCAACATAGAAGCATATACACCATGAGCATCATACACATGAGACACAAGATTTTACATGGAAAACCTTTCGAGAAAAAACCACCAAAGCTTGTTGTTGTTATTGATGTAAATAAGAGAACCTACTATATTACATCAATCTTTTTTGTGAGCACCCACTCACAGGAAGCACCCACTCCCTTTGATTGTTTTCTAGCACTAATTAGCAGGAGGCATCAACGTCTCTTTTTGTAGATCCATGTCCATCTTACTTGAAGCACCATGTAAAGCACCAACTTCATGGATTTATTTCAAGCACCAACTTGCATCTCCTTGGATTTATGCAAGAACCAACTTGTAGGAGGCACCAACCCTAAAGCCTTATTAATCACCCACTAGAGATGGAAGAACCAACTTCCTGTATGTAGGCTCCAACCCACACTCAAATAGGAACTCAATGTTATCTATAATTGGCATCCACTCTGCATGATCTTAGCTCTATTCTCTACTCACTCTTCTCATTCTACAAAAAAACATTGATCTACTCAACTACAGTGACTCATCATAGTCCATGAAACTCACTGTTATTTTCTCTTCATTAGCATACATTCAGCTCTCAACCTTCTTCTCTCCACATCACACACACACACAACTCTCAACCTTCTACTCTCCACAACACACACACCGTTCTCGACCTTCTTTTACTGCATAGGCATCTTCGACCTTTCTCATACAACACAAGCAACTACAACCTTGCTCACACAACACATGAAACTTTATCGTTTCACATGGTGCACAGAAAACTTTCGGCCTCACACATAGCAATGTAAATCTTGGGGTCTCTTACCTCTGCACAAGAACTCTCAGCTTCTCTCTATAGAATAAGCTCTTGCTAAGACTTACACAACATTGCACACTCTCATAGATTTTCCACTTAGCTCTATAGAAACTATGTTTCTCCCCCCACATTGATTATTTGAGATTCTAGAATTTGTTTCTCTTATGCCCCCTTGATCAATGTTGCCACTCTGTCCTATATTCAAACTATGCATGTGTACCTCGACATGGATCTACCATGAGAGTGAGCACTTGAAAATTTCTCCATATTGAGAATGAATTCTGAGTCCACCTACACACTCCACTAGGCACAATCCTCTATATGAACAACACTCCTATCATTGAGGCTCTCCATGCTTATTCATGGTTTCACACAACTTGACTATAATTCGGCATGGATTATCTCTGGACCATTGTCCTTGTTGCTTTGTCTTAGAGTTTTCTGATGATCTTTAACAGTCACCATTTATTCCAATGACTAACTCCTCTGCGCTCATTTACTCTTCAGTTATCGACTCATACAAGCTTCAATACTCCTCTATGCTGCTACATCAGATATTTTCACCATAGTGAAATTTTAGAGCCCAAACATCTCGTAACTCTATTAAGAATATGATATTAAAATATTCCAATTGGCCTTTAGCCCCTTCTACTTATCTCATTTTCACATCTCTACCATAGGATTGCTTCTTGTGACGATTGGTATAACACTTAGGTGTTAAGTCCTTTAGCATCCTATCAGGGGCCTTTCTCCTCATATTATTGCTCCACGCCCTTGGTTTTCTGGGCTCCACGACCAAGCGCCAACAACATCAGAAGCTTCACATATCATAACTTTCTCCAAAATTAATTTAAAGCAAAGTTTTGAAGTCTCCAACCTCTGATATGCTCTATACCACTTAGGTGCTAAGCCTCTCTCTACGCCCTTAGCTCTATTATTTTCCTCGACCAAGTGCCAACACATTGGAACCCCCTTATCAAAAAAATTTCATTAACCAACTATTATAAAGTTTTTATATCCTCAATCCTTCAATCATTGACTTCCAATATGACCTCATCACTGCCAAGTGGCGACTCCTTATAGGTGACACGTGTCACCCGGTTATGGCCCATTAGGCCCCCTCAAAACACTAAAACTACTTGCCACGTGTCATTCCGTACTACCACGTCATGTTGATGTAAGCCACCACTTGTTCCTTATCGGAGCCAACTAGACACTGCCATGTGCCCTTATCAGATCCAATTAGAGACTGCTATGTTCCCTTATCAGAGCCAATCATATGCCACCACGTGTCCTGCTAGAGGAGAGAGAAAAGGGCCTACACACCTTTGCTTTTTTGGTGAAATACTTTGTTAGTCCTTTATCAGCGTTCCCAGAGGCTTTTAATGTTATTGGTGCTTCAACCATATCGCAACTTTTAAAAGGTTCTCACTTGGAAAGTTTTGATATTATGATCACCGATATGTTTGAATGTGATGATGTGATGTGTCGATATCTCTAGACCTCCAATATGCGATCTCTGATAAATCAGACCTCCGATATTCTGATATCGTTGATATGTTGACCTCTAATCACTGATGTGCCGATACACTAACCTTTGATCTTCTAATATCTGATATGTCAATATTCCTTCGTGCCTAAGGCTTCAAATCCTTGAACTTTAGTAGGCCAAAACTTTTGAACCATGAATCCATTTCTGGACTTCCACATATAATTGGAAATATCTTCCAGAGAACTTTCCAATGGAGAGGGTATGATGTAGGCTTTGAGCCCATCTTATACCTCTAATATGGCACCAAACCCTCTACCACTCTTTTGCTCCTTGACTCTCCAAACAACTAAAATCACACCAACGATGGTGGGCCTTTGCATGAAGCCTATAGAAATCATGGATTTCCTCTAGTCCGTCACTGTAATCATCATTTTTATGGATTCTCCAATAATCCTTCTACTGTGATGATTCTCTACATGAAGCCTATAGTTACCATGGGATTCTATCCTGACCAACACAATAGTCAACATTTTATGGTTTCTTGTTGACAAGGTTAATACTCTCTACATACAGAGACGATCTGTCTAGCCCAATGAGTGGGTCTAGCAATTGAAGTGACAATCAACTAAACGTCTTCCTAGATTATAATTTAAAAGTAGAACAAGAGAGATGGCCTATGTTTCTCTAATGCTAATTTGATTTCCTTTGTTGAGATCCTTGAACCACTTGTATCACAGACTTGTTCCTACTTCTTCCAGCGCTTATGTACCTACACAAGTGACCAAGAGACAAAAAATCATGCCAAAACCAATAGTAAATCCAATAATAACCTACTTAGCTAATCAAGGAATGCCAAGCCAATACATACATGAACATATATATTTTGGGAAGATGAACCACTAGTGGTATTATTATTTAAAGAATAAAGGGGAAGATTACAACCATAGCCTTGATGTTGAAAGGATCTCCTTGAGTGGTAATCCAAGTACAAGCCAAGAAACTCTCCAACACTCCTTCTCCAAGTATAATTAATAGCCTCTATGCACAAGCTCAGCATAGGGGTGCAAATGAACATATAAAAACCATTTGGGAATGGTAGAGGAGAACTTTATAGGCTGGGAGAGGGAGTTAGGACTCCTCCAAAGATAGGATTAGGTCCACGTATCAAGGAGGTAACTCATAGGGATGAGACCAAGAGGTCAAATTAAGAGGGTTCAACCTCATTTATGTGAAACCACTTCCATATTGCTGCTCCGGAAGCTTCTAGATCACAAAGATTCTCATCCTCTTTGGGAAAACTTCCTTTTTGAGACCATCACGGGTATGAGAGGGAACAAAGCAATGCCATCGCTAGCTTAACATGGTGCAATAGGATATCATCATGGTTTTGAGCTTCATAAGAGCAATGACCCTCATTTTCGTGTTTCAAGAGCCATTTCTTCAAGGAAAGCTCCTAGGATTTTCCAAGCAAAGTTAAAGGAGGGATATGAGTTGTATACATGCATGAGTATATTGTATGATGGTCATGTTTCGAGCACTTCAAGGTATGTCACAGGGAAGTGCAGGAGGCATGACAAAATACTGCGTAACAGATGCCCCCTAAAGCATGAAGGCAAAATGAGGAGTGATGGCTGAGATGTTTTACAATCTTTTGGAAAGGACGAGGATGCACACTGTCGAGAGGCCTGCAAATCAAGGATGCATATACATATACATATCTAAGATTAAGACATGAATCCATGGCATGGACATAGCCATCTAGATAATGAAGCCTAGATAAAAGATCCATGGTATGGGCACAACCATCCAAATAACAAGGATCATCACAAATATAAAGTCTCACAGTATGGTCACATCCATTCATATAGTAGAAACATGTGTACAATCATGAATGACATATAACTCCATGCAGCTTGAGTCATAACAGACAAGACTCAGGGTCGTGTGCTCCATCCCAGCTTGATCAATGTACAAATTTTAACATGCGAATAAAAGTGTTGAAGTCGAACATGTTAGAAAACCACCTGATTACCGACCAATGATGTGGACCGTTAACATGTATGAGAAACCACCAAAAATGAAAATGGCTCTCAAGGTACAATAGTACAATCCATGAATGTGATAATGAGGTTGAGGTTGAACACTCCTGGAATCACCCGGTTGAAAGTCAATAATGAAGACCTGTCATTGTATGCGAGGAACTGGTCATTAGGGCATGCCATCTCTAAGGTACTGAAAGGGAGTTCCTAAGTCATCTTCTTGGAGAATGAGCTGAAGTCAACAGGAAGTGACCCATCGAAGGAGGGCAATGATGAACCCCCCATCATCGACATGAAATAAGGAATAAATTGGAATGATATTCAGGACTGTAGCAATGACTCAAACAATGTATAGATAAATAAATGCGGATTGGACTTCTCCTGAACATGTTGGTGACATGACTCTGTAGTGTGGCAACATTTGACTCAACATGGGACTAAAGGTCATGATGACAGTGTGGAATAGTCAAATGAGAGGCAAAAAGGATCACCCAAACCTAGGAGGACAAGTGACTGAGTGAGGATATCCCAAACCTAACATGAGAGTGGAAGGGTGTCATGCTCAAGAGCGATATGCTGCCTATACAAAGGATGTCTCATCTTCATTTTTCCTCTCTATTTTTAGTGAGTACCCCAATTATTTTTATCACAAGCTTGAAGGGGATATCATATGCTTGTTATGTGTTCATTTTTCAAATGAATCCATCCTATTGGGTTTTACGAGCCATAGGAAGGAGAAGCTCAGTCTCATCATGGTGACGAGCCTTTCATCCTAAAGTTTTAACGAGTTCAATGTAAGAATAACTTAGTATCTTTTTCATGTTTAGAGAGTTTGAAAAATAAATGAAAAAGAAAACTCCATCATGTCCATTTTCATAATTTGTCCCTCAAATCCGAAAATGTAGAAAACAATATCCGAGGGAACCTCTTGGCCATGTCGACTAAGGTGCACCTATTTCGTAAATAGTGAATTTCAGCCCGAAAAATGGGTAAACATATACTTCGGTGACGTCGATTCATTTACTTCAACAAGTACGAAATGACAAGTACTCAACAATCTTTTCAATTTTCAAGAGTCAGAAAAGAGCTGAAAGATGACTCCAGGGGGTTTCCTTTTTCGTTTATTTAATGAGTCCGAAAAATAGATAAAATAAAATTCCCAGAATCAGTCAATAATAGTCACTATTCACATTGAAGGCACTTATAACTACACAAGAAACACACCCATCACTGATATCGAGAGAAAATACTAAAATGTTACGAAAATATTTGACAAAATGACTTTCAAAACTTATAAATAGGTAAAAGTAATTTCATTCTTTACCATTTTACCAAACTAAGCTCTAAAAGTTCTTTTGTGCCCTAATTATCTTGATTTTTCGATGGCTGCTACGGGAGATGCAGGGTACCATTTCACGATCCATCTATGATAGGTAAGAGCCTCATCCCTTCTCTTGCATTTCATTACTTTTTTATGCAATTTAAACGGTATATTTTAGGCGAGAAAGGAGGATTTTAAAATTTTAGGTCGTTGGCGACCATCGCGGGTATGGTCATCGGACCTATGATGGTTGCGTTTAAGCCTAAAGGCTCACGTGATGCCATTGCAATATTTATAAAAATAGGCATGATGGTGCTGAGAGTGATATTTTGAGATTAAAAACTCTCGTTTAAGAAACAAAATGTTGATTTTTATCCATGTAAAAAGCATTAATAAGTGTTTAAATGTTGTTTTACATGAGAATATGGTCATCGAGTGGAAAGAAAGAGGCCATGAGGTTGAATATTTCCAAGCATCTTAGGATCTGGCATGCATAAATGCTCTAAGGGATTGTGGATTGCTAAAATTCTTCAGGACCACAGGGTTGAGGGCTCAGATGGAGTTACTACCTTATCTTATCAGCCTTCGGGATGTAGATTGAGAGATCTTCATCATCAGAGGGCAAGAAATGGAACTTGAAGAGATGGACATCTATTTCATCATGGGATTATCCCATCGAGGAGAAGAAGTTCAACTCTTTAGACCTCGCCAAGGAGATGAGAGTACTAGGAGTCTAGTCTAGAGATAATGTCCCAGTGCCGAGATAACCAAGGGAGGTAAGGTTAAGATAGCAACAATCACCAATGACCTCGTTTTGAGAACGATTTTGTTCACCATGGTGCATGTATCTAGCATGCAAGCCTTGCATGAGGCTTCAAAGTCTTATTTTCAGTATGTTATTGCATGTTTGACCCCCACCATCTTCAATTGGTGTGGAGGCCTTTTGGCGAACATGAAGCGAAAACTGACCAAGGGTAATCATGAAAACCTAAAGAAATTTGGGTTCTGCTCTATACTAGTGACCTTATTTTTGGAGAAAGTGCCCCTTTTCTGGTATGAGTGGGCAGAAGTACCACATCCTATCCCCCGACATTCGAGACTCATGAGATGGAGCCGGCTTATGCCTCGAGGAGGCACGGGTCAACATATGCATTGCCCAGCACTGTTCTTCGTTTGGATTGAACACCAACTACTCGTGGTAGATGACTACACTTATGCTAGTATAGATTTTAGGTGGGATCTAGATCTACCTCTGCCACCAGGCGAATAGTGGACCAATGCAGGTAAAAACATTTTTTTTGGATTTTTTCAAGTTTTATAATTTTTATAAAAGTGTAAACTGAGACTCAACTTATGATAAATGTGTAGATGTGGGACCAAAGAGACCACCAGGCATGTTTTCAATAGCATGAAGAGTTGCTCATCTGATAGTGGTTGCGGACTACGAGGAAGGGGCTGACCCCTTGGCCGAAATGGAGCGCAATCTGGAGGCAATCACTTGAGGGGTTCCAGATTATGCCACTATCGATGATGTTCCATTGCATTGGAAAAGACATACTGTGGGAGTCTTTGTGAGACTGCATCGGCTGCTAGGCAGAGTGATCAGGGCAGTCTCGTTCTATCACAAGCATGTTGTAGTTTGATCGTTTATGTAGTGTTTTACACATTTTGTAGGCTTTGAAAGCCAAGTGTCTCAGAACACTCTATTTTTTGACATTTTGATGTAAACGCTCCAACATAAGCGATATATATATATATATATATACTATATAGCTCTATATATATATAATATATATATATATAATATATATATCCGCCCCAAGGGTTAGCCCAGTTGGTCAAAATTAGTGCCTCGCCGATCGGGAGGTCACAGGGTCCATTCTCCCCAAAGCCCTTGGGGTTAGGCCTAGCTAGTGGGCCACGGGGCTAGATTCCCTTGGGGTCGATCAACCCAAATTTTTCCGTGGATGTAGCCAGCACCCGTTGACCACGGTGTTTGTGAACCACAGCCACAAACACCCTGGTTCACAAACACCCTGGTCAACGGGTGCTGGCTACGTCCACGAAAAAATTTCGGCTGATCGACCCCCAAGGGAATCTAGCCCCGTGGCCCACTAGCTAGGCCTAACCCCAAGGGCTTCGGGGAGAACAAAATGACGCAAATGACGCAACATGTCTATCAAGAACAAAATTTTCTAATTCATCGGTTAATGTATTTAAATTATGTGGAATATGTTGATATGTAACGTAATCAAACTTTATTTCTAGCAATTAACACATAGATACATACGCAATATTTGTGGATTTCTCACTGAGTAATGATTTTTCAATTGTAACACAACGAGATGTGAATTCAACTTGACAACTAAATCCCTAATTCCAAGAGAAACTGCTTCTAACAAGAGTTCAATAACTGCACTATATTCAACAATATTATTGGTTGTTCCACTAAGGTAGATATCTTCTAAGGTAATCAGCTCGCCATTAGGGTCATGGAGTACCCATGCTGCGAAAGAGAGGTTTTGTGTGCTACGACAAGCACCATCAGCAAAACCAATGTAATAACCTGATGACATCTGCAAACTGAGTGGAACACGGGGTAAGAAGAAAAACATATGTCTACAAAGCAAACAAACACACCAAAAAAAAAAAAAAAATGAACACTAATGAATTAACACACTAATGTACAAAAGTTATTACATGAATTTCACGCATAATATGTTTTGAGATACAACCCATTATGGGACTGTGATAATGCATTTCCCTCATAATCGCATAGCCCATAGGCACCTTTCTGTAAAACATGTTTGACAATGTAGGGCCCATGCCACATGGATTCGAACTTGTCTTCCCCTAATTTATAATTGGCTTGATCGTAAATAAGGACCAAGTCACCTTTAGCAAAAGTGTGAGGAGAAACGATTTGGTCAAAATGAGCTTTGACTCATTTCTTTTGAACTTCGATGATCATCATAGCAATGCGACGAGTCTTTTTGAGTCTCTCAGGATACAGAAGTTGCTCCTCTTCAGGCGAGGTATTCGAAAGAAGTTCAATAGCTAGCTTAAGTGAAGGGATTTCACATTCAATTGAAAGATTTGCCTCTAAACCGTACACCAGCTGGAATGGAGTGAATCCAATGGTCATCTTAAGAGAATTTTTGTAAGCCCAAAGAGATGAGAATATCATTAAATTTCAATCTTCTTTGTGCTTCCCAATAGTACGCTGAAGCATAGTAATCAAAACCTTATTGATTGCTTCAACTTGGCCATTGGCCTGTGAATAATAAGGAGTTGAGCGATCATGTTGAAGGCCCATCTGAGCAGTTAACTCTGCCATCATGTGCTGACGAAAATATGATCCATGGTCAGTCAAGATCGCTTAAGGGACACCAAAACATGCTATGGCATGGTTAAAAAGGAACTGAGCAGCAGTAATACCGTCAGCATTGTATGTAGGTATCACCTCGACCCATTTCATAAAATAGTCGACAGTGATGATGATATAACCCTGCCCCTTGGCTGAACGATGGTTACATGTCATGAAATCAATGCCCCATTTGGCATATAGGCCAATGGGAATTACGGGGTGTAGGGGTATGGGTGGGGCATGCTACTTGCGGTTGAAAATCTGCCATTCATGGAATTTTTGGACAGCTAGAATGCAATCTTTGAAGATAGAAGGCTAGAAATAATCGGCATGGAGGATTTTCTAAGCAGTGGCATATCCAGATATATGACCACCACAGGCACTAGAGTGGCAATCATTTAAGACCCACTCAAACTCTTCAAGGGTGAGACATCTGTGAAGGACAGAGTCCACATTGACCCGATAAAATGTATCACTGATGATCTGACAAGGTTGAGACTAATGTTGGATACAACATTAGTCGGATCGGGACAACTCAAATCGGAAAGTCTGGGTTTGGAGATAAACAATAATATTGCCATACCATGGGTCAAGAGTGTTGATTAGTAACAAAGTTTCATCGGGTATCTGCTCAGTGAAATCAGTTGGGGTGCTTGCATATGGAAGAGCACAGGTTAACTCAGCAAAGATGAGCAATTTCTTTGATTTGGCAGCAGTTAATTCCAAATCAAACCCCTACAGTATCACAATCCCTTTGGAGTATTTTCCCCCTAGTAACTGGCAATTCAGTATATATGACATGGGGCTGCAATCAGAAATCACGGTGCTTTCTGTAAAAGGATATAATGTCGAAATCGTTGGACGACATGAACGCTGCCAAAGAAAGCTTCTCGACATGAGAATATTGAGACTCATTATTAAGAAAATTCCAGCTCAGATAATAAACCATGTGCTCATTTCCGTCATCGTCGTCCTGAACTAACACCATAGCAATATTGGTACAATTGCAACCAAATACAGGAAGAAATCCGGATGGTAATTTGGGGGATGTGGTAAAGGAGCAGTATTAAGGGCTTTCTTTAAAGCATCGAGGATTCTTGGGCAACTTCATCCCAATTAAAATGGTTCCCCTTCTTAAGTAAGCGAGTAAAACCCTTGGCAATTTCGGCGTAATTAGGGACAAATCGACAAAGAAAATTAGCTTTTCCTTGCAAGCTCTGAAATTGTAGTAGTGATGTAGGGGAGGGGTAGATTGACTATGGCCCCAACTTTCAAAGGATCAATCCTAATACCTTCATGAGACACCACAAAACCTAAGAGTTTACCAAACTCGATGTAAAACACACACATGTGGATTGAGATAGATTGCAATGCCGACATTGTAAAAAGATAGCTCTTAAGTGATCTGAATTGTCACGATGTTTAGCCGAATGAGCTGGTAAGCAGTCGAGGTATGGCTGAACAATGTGTCGAATGTTATGGAATGCATAGGACATTTCTCATTGGAAGGTAACGCCATCATTCTTCAAACTGAAATGAAGATTTTTGTAAGCAAAAGTACCCTAGGGACAGATAAAGGCCATTTTATGTTGATCAACGGGTGAAATTTTAATCTGGTTATAGCCAGAAAAACTGTCCATGAGTGAAAAAATCTTACTCCCAGTGCATTCGTCGATGATTTGGTTGATAAAGGGAGCAGGATAATTTTCCTTAGGACATGCATGATTGATATCATGGTAATCAACACAAACACATATCACGCCCTACTTCTTGGCAACAGGGACAATATTGGATACCCAATCTGTCAATGAAATAGGATAAATGAAACTTGCTTTCAAAAGCTTCTCTACTTCTGTTTTGATAGCAGCAACCTTTTGAGGGTGCATAGGGTGAAGCCATTTATGAACAGGATTAACACCAAGATAAGTCAGAATCTCATGCACCACTATGCCTGGATCGATACTAGGCATTTCCTCATATGACCAGGTGAAAATGTCTCAGAATTATTTAAAAATATGAGCATAAATCTTGATCTCATCTAGAGAACAAGAAACCCCAATATGAATTTTCTCGATAATTCCCAATTTAATGAAAATGTTAAGAGGCATTGTAGCAATGACGTTTCCGATATTACCCTCTGACAAGACTTCGTGTACCAGGATAGGTGTATGAAGTGGAGGTGTAGAATAATGAGAAACAGATGCTTCAAGATAGGAAGGCATCTCATTGAGGCTAGGGAGAAAGGAAGAACGATGATGTAGACCGTTCCATGGAATTTCATCCAAAGAAATGACATCCACGATACTCTGATTAGTGGGGAATGTTTCATTCAAAGGATCCGGAGAATCCCAATAACCAAGCCAAGGAGAAGGTACGTAAGTGTCCAGGTTCATACTGAAGACAGTATGACTTTCTGAAGCAGCCATCGAAGCTAAGAAAATTTCTTAAAAATTTATCTCCAATGGACTTAAAGGCATAGCATTGCCAAATGAGTCAATTTGATTGTCAGTAGGGATAATCCAAGGATCCGTAGAATCCAAGATCATATTGACTGAATGAACATTTGGAGGTGGGAGAGAAAAGGTACCCATTAACACACAGTCTTTGAAGAGACTTGCCCCCACACCCTTGTAGGAAATCTTAGTATTTCCCATTTAAGGAATGTTCCCATTGGATGATCCAGAAGAAAAGAAAGACAGTTTATCAACTGTGACAATTTTTCCTTCATGAGGAAAACGAAGTATGTGGAACAAAGAAGACACCACACAAAACATGGCGTGAGTCCATCTTTGCCTGAGAAGAAGGTTGTAGTTGAGATTGGCATCTACAACTTCTACTTCTAATTCAATAGTCTTTCCTTCTAATGTAATTGGAAATTTTGTGAGAATACCATATGGTCGTGAACCTCTGCCATTAAAGGCTTCCAAGGTGTTTGGAGATTGGTTAAGAGGAGGAGAGCCAATGGCTTTCCAACATGAAACTGACATAATGTAGGTCGAGGCACCTTCATCAATAACTAGTCGATGAATCGTCTTTCCTTTGACAAGGCCCTATATCATAAATGAAATCTAATGAGAAAGACGAGGCACATGATTCTCTAGATCAAAAGTAATCAGACTCGAATTAGAAGGATTGATAACACCTATAGCCGACAATAGTGATTTCCTCTACGCTGGAAAGGATTGAAGAACCTCCAAGGCAAACATCGTCGAAGGTTCTTGAGATAAATCCTCAACAATATTCTAATGTTGTGTAGTTGTAGCATTCAGATTAAAAGATGACTTCTGAAGAACACCTTTGGGTGGTGGCCAGATGACGGACTCACGGTTAGGCGTGTTGGCTTAGTGGATCCTAATCTAGGTTCATAGTTAGTTGCGCCAAACAAAACCCTACACTACTGGACCTTTCAGCATCAATCCAGGTAGCATAGACTGAAGTCTCACCCAAAGCAATATGAGGGGATGCTGGATCCAAGTTTCCGCATCCAGAGATCAGTGTGATGCCTTTTTGTGACCTAAATTTTCCTTCGCGTAGATTTCTAAGACCTTAAGGCTTTGCATTGTAACTCCCTCAATCAACCTCTAGACCTCCACGAAGGCCTACAACTATATTTTGCAGACCCTGAATAGGAAAATTATCTATTTATGCGCACCAAAGGTTATCCTTAGATCAATATTTACTCAAATATACCTAAGTGTTATGATCTTCGTGTAATCACTTAACATTAATTGCGTTTAGATAATAAGACGGATAAAATAAATTTGTGCATCAATACATCATTATTTTATAAAGACATCATTTCATCACAACATATATTGCAATCATACATAACATAAGTAAAGAGATAAAAAACAGGAATTTATGCACACTCAATACTTCCCTACGCACTCAACTTCAAGGGTACCCACACTCAGCTGTGGATGCTACTCTAGGCCTCTGCGCACTCAGATGCAAAGCCTTTCCTCATACTTTCCTATGCTAACCCTCTAGACTCCTTTTGTCATACCCATAGACAAAAGACTTATATCTTTTTTCATTTTCCTTAGACTCTCTAAGACACACCTATTTATCAATCCCATGGTTCGTCTGCGAACCATGGGTAGATATTCAAAAACTAACTCAAGCTTATATGAATGAGGGTAACAACCTTTTTTGACTCTTAACTAACTCTGTGATATGCTTCCACAATTTTCAGAGACTTTGCATCTTTTTACATCAAAACTTGGGCTTTTGCCCCAAAACTTACCCAATGGACCCCATCCCAACAAGCCCCCAACACAAAGGTTGTGACTCACCCTCAATGGAACCATTTGTTGGCTTAGTGGGTCCTAATCTAGGTTCACAGTTAGTTGCGCCAAACAAAACCCTAGGATTTCCTTTCATTCCTCAGTTGCTTTCTCCACAAGTTCCCGCCGGTTAGAGTTGGTCAAAACATGTCAAAAACATTGTCCCCCAAAACAAAGGACCCAATAGACCTTGATCACAATTGGTTGGCTCATCCTTGAGTCAATCCTTTTTTGATTCAGTTGTTTCTTCTTAGTGTTGTGCGCCTCCTTCTTGTGTTGCTCCTTCTTGGATTCTTTCTTCATGTGCAGTAGGTTATCCTTTAAATGAAGGACCCAACTCTTGTATGGATTGGATGGATATGGTCTTGAATTGTGTAATTTCACTAATGGTTGACCGCCATGGATCCATGGGAGTCCTAGTGTGCTAAATGAATTTTGCGATGAGTTTAGTTGTTGGTTGGGCATGTCTTGTAGTTAGGAGAGCATTCCACTGATTTCCTAGTTTTCTTCTGAGTTGTTGTAGTTTCTGGAAGTGGACCTGTGGTATTGGATTAAGTTCATGGAGTAGAGCCTTGGTGGTGTGTGAGTCATCCTCAATCTATTAGATCTATTTCTCAAGCATATCAGTTTGTGCAAAAATATCCTTTTTCGAGGTTTGGTCGGGGATGGTCAAGGCCTAGTTGAATAGTTGGTGAGCCTGTTGCTACATAGTATAGACAGATTGATTTTTCATGGCAAGGAACCTCGAATAGTCATGAACCTGAGGGAAATTTTTATTTTTATTCCCCCATTAGATATTTGAAGAGACTTTCAAAGAAGCTACATTAGTGATTTTTTTCTCAATATCACTAGCGTACTGGGTTGCTAGATCAAGGAGTGTTGTTAGGTTGGCTAAGATATTTCTTTGAAGTTCCTTTTTTGTTGCAACAAGGTCAATGCATGAAATTTTTATGTGATCACATCAATATGAGAGAGTTGTTAGGTTGGCTAAGATATTTCTCTGAAGTTCCTTTTTTGTTGCAACAAGGTCGGTGCATGAAATTTTGATGTGATCACATCAATATGAGAGAGTTCGGGATGACAAGTCCTCTGGTGCATTTGGTACCACCTCAGCAACGGTAGGTGAAAGAGCCTGCAATTTTTCTCTCATATCATGAACTTATTGTTGTAGTTGTTTCTTTTGCTGGACAAATTGATCTTGTTCAATTGTAATAGAGAGAAGTTGTTGTTGCTACTACTCATGCTCAACTGTCAAGGTGTTACGTAATGCCTCTTCTTGGCAAGTGACCAGTTGAATAAACGTAAATAACTATGAATATGAACAATTATGGAGGTTCTGGGGTGTTATGGTAGACTTATGCGGACGGTACTAGGCTTATAACGGTTGTCCATTGGAAAACAATTTCTCAGATTTCCCTTGGGGTGAAGTCTCTCACCGTAAGTTATCCGTGGTATGGATATTGGTATGGTCTAGAATAGAATGTGGTAGAAAAATGGGAATGGGGTTGGATGTCAGAGGTATAACATTCATATATTCTGGCCCCTATGAATTGAAGTGGGTATGCTAGCTAAATGTTCATTATGCGCCTGATGCTAGCAACAAAGACAATAGAGGTACGTTAGTTGACTCCATGGTTGTAGGGTGAACAACAAATGCATCTTGGTTACATTCAGTGATGGACTGAATTATGGAGTCCACTTCCATCTTGGTCTCAGCACCGAGAAGGTTGCTAGTTGGAGGAAGCTCTCAAATAGTTACATATGGGGAGGTTGTGTGGAGTGATGGCTTGTGTGACACCAAAGATGCAGCGCAGGTGGATTGAGGGATTCCCTTAATGATTTGGATATTGGTGAGGGGATGTGGTTCTTTGTCAGTGAGATTGACGACTTGGGTAGAGGTAACTGTAATGGGCTTTTGGGGAAGCGATGGAGGCCTCGTAGTAATTGGACGAGTGCCTTGGATTGCGGGTTCAGTAATAGAGTGAGGGCCCATAGAGGGAAGTGAGGAAACCATTGGTTTGAATGACTGGGTAGTGGTCAGACTAACATTAAGAAATTTAGAGAACATTGCAAGGGACTTACTGACAACCTGAGACCTTCTATGGTGTTGTGAACTGATATCATCATTGTCTCCAATATCTTCAAGACTATATTAAACATCTCCTCAGCTACTCACTTCTGGTAGGTAGAGGGGCTCTAATGAGGGAGTGGTCTAGGTAGAATCCCTTAAAAATAATATCTCTTCTTGTTATCATAGACCTCACTGAAAAATCCGGTCCAAGACAAAACTTCATTATGGAATGATTATTTTGAGCGAATGTAAGGCAGATCGTACATCTAGAATGTGTCAGGATTTGCGACCTTAGGGCGAATATAGGTGTTGTTGTGGTGAGCACCAAAACATATTTCATCTGAATAGTCATCTAAGAGCGACTCTGGAATTCTGTGGATGGATTTGGTGATTAGGAGCATCTTTTCATACCATCTCCTCAAGGAGGCCTCATTGATTTCCTTGTTGTTCAAGTCCCTTGAGGTCTGCCATGGTGAGTACCAGAGTGCTAGAAGTTGATATTTAGAGATAGGAATTATCTCCCCAGCTTTTGGAGGGCACCACTTCATCATATCCAGAGAGACTACAAGATATCTATAGATGAAGTATGTCGCCCTTTTGTACACATCTTTGTAGACATCAAAATTTTCATTCAACAAAAAACTATACCAGTTTAATTGTTCCCCCCTTTCACAAGCTCCTGCCACTGAAATGGTGTTTAGAGTGCACTCACCCTTTATGTAATGGCACATTATTTTCCCAAAAATTATGTAACAAGTGAATTTTATCAAGGGAACACTAATTGGTTCAATATTGGCTTCCTTGCCACCACGCTAAGTAGCATAGCTGTTGTAGTAGTTGTTTCCACCCATTTTCGTTTCGTGCTTGGAAGTAGTCTGGAATGCAGACGACACTGTGGCCCCTACAGTATATAGTCTCGTAAATTGTTGAATGGCATTAGCATGTATGGGGTATTATTTGTCGAGGTAGAGAGAACTCCCATGTAGTCGGTTGATAAGGAATTTGGTACATTGCATTGTTGTGCCTGAAGTGCCAAAGACTAATAAATTTCACAAATTTAGCAGCATGGACCTTTGTATTCCTAAAAATTCCTCTTTTTTTCTTGATGAATGGCTGCAATCTATTCTGGCTACAGTAAACATCTTTCTTAAGTGAAATGAAATGGAAAGAGTTTGATAGGTCATTGTCAACAAACTTGGATTTCTCATATTTATTGTAGATATTCTCAAGCTCAGTGACTCTAGAGTCGAATGGAGGGGTGGGAAAAGAAATTTTGGATACGTCATGAATGTAATTCGATGACTATAAACAATAGACATGGGGGGTTTGAGTTTCGCCTGATGAACGAGGGAACTTGACACAAAATTCAGATTGAGTAGCTTGACGACCTAAGATTTTATAATGGAAAGCTTAATGTTTTCATGCAAACTATATAGAAAGACTTAACATGACATTGTTTATTAGAAAATTTAACTAATTAATACAAAAAAAATCTATACTCGATTCAAATCATGGAATTAACGGTGATTTTGGACCTGATCTGGATGACGCAAAAACTCAAAAGGTGGTTGATCATGATGGTCAGTTATGACAAGATGATGGCAATCCAAAAATGTTGATAACTAGAATGTGTCAGGTATTTTATGGGAGATATTTAACCCAAATTTGAAAAGACGTAGGGAATTATTACTAACTATGGTGGATAAGACAACTACCACATGTGATTCCTGGACCACAATCAATTGTGGAGGGGTGCATGGAACTGACTAACAAAATTGACTCATGTAACTTTATTCACAACTAAGATAACTGATGCAACTGACATAGCTAATGCACCTGACATAACTGACACAAATGAAATAACTGGTGTGACTTCAAATTTAACTAACTGACTCTATCATAAACCTAACTACGACCCCCTTTCGAAGATCAAATCAATTTGATTAAGAAATTATTGGGCCATGGAAGGGCTTTAGGTGTGCACCGTTCACCCAACCAGGCAATAGGATTTTGTCCAGTTGTACAAGTTTGATACCTCTAGACTCTTTCACTTATGTAACAATAAACAATCCTAACCAATGCATTCGTAGCTTTCCAATATGTTTTAGAAACTTACTTTCGTATAAGAGAACCTTGTCCCCAAATGAAAAAGACTTTTATGTGTCGACCAAGGCATTCTTTTTTCATGTCCATCTTGATAGTATAATGAAATTATGCCAAGAACCTGGCCTCGTCTAGTTACTAGATCTCATCCATCCATTTCGTAATTGAATCATCCTCTAACATCTGAGTGGCCCACACAATAAAGAGGTTGGGAATGATGGACTCATAAGGGACTATATCTTCTCAACCATAAACAATATGGAATGATGTATATTTATGTAGGAGTTTGATGGTGGTATGGTAGGCCCACAAAGTGGCTGGTACCCGCTCGTCCTAATCATCTTGGTTGGAGGAACATATCTTGGTGAGCCTCTTTTCTGGGATTTTGTTAAAAGCTTCTATAGTGCCATTTGCTTAAGGGTGGTACGAGCTTATTTTATGGCATTGGATCATGAAGTTCCGCAACATTGTGGTGGATATCTCATTAATGAAGGGGGTCCCTTGGTCACTGGTGAGGCTTCAAGGGCACCCAAATTGAATGATAATATTTTCAAAGAGGAAGTGGGCGGTGGTGTTTTCAGTGCAATATTTAACTGGTGGAGCTTCAACCCATATGGTGAGATAATCTATGGTAGTGATAATGTGCTTGGCATGGGAGTGATACATCGGTGGATTAATAGACCCCACAAAGTTCACCACCCACTTTTGAAATTCCTAGAGTGCCCTTATAGGCTACAGAGGAGTTTCATCCTATTGTGACGACTGTCCCACCCATTGGAAAACATCACATTTCTTGGTGTACTCCTTCGCATATTGAAAAAGTATAGGCCACCAGAGTCTTTCCTGTAAAAATTTTCTCACGAAGGATTTCTCGCCCACGTGTCTACCTACAACTACCAAATGGCATTCCCATAGCACATCTTGCTTCTTATGGTCGAGGATGCATTGTCACTATGGTACTCTTTTTCTCGCAATGGTGTACCAAAAGACACCTCCTTAGCAGTTGATTGTTTCCTGCAAAGGATCAAAAGAAAAAATGGTGCTATTAGTGGACAAACTTAAATAAACACAACATTGCAAATAGTGGAAACAATGCATACATAAATATAAACTAAACAAAGAGGTAAATACACAAACAATGATCAATGGAGCAAACAAGTCAACAATATAATGGGAAAATCTCCCTTTATTGACTGTTGGTAGTAAAGTTTGAATACAATAGATGAATCTTAGACACTTGAAGAGAATTCTTTGAGCTATGGTGCTCAAAAATCCTCAGCAAGGGGTTTTCTTTTCTTCAATCTCTTTGCAAGTTTCTCCTCTCTCTCAAAGAAGTATGAAGACTCTGCAATGGTTGATTCCTCTTTTCTCACTAGGATGATGGATTGATTAGAAGTAATATGGCCAATATTCTACTTCTCCTCCCTTCTTTGGATTCAAAAATGGAATGGTGGTTTTCTCTAATAACAGTTTTTCCAGCATAACAATGTCTCATCTTTTGGCTCTCCCATGACCTGTTTATATAGAAAAAAATTGAATCCATCTTCCCCCTTTTGGTTCATGCATGATAATGACACATGAGTAGGACAAGATGATTCCATTGAGGGTTTCATATCTTCAGGGTGACTCAAATTTCACTGTAATGGATTGAGCTCATGTCATAGAATCGATGCCAAGTGGGTGGACTAGTCCTGAATGACTGAGTCATCCATTTTTGCAACAATGTGGATTTTGAAGGATATTTCGCGCACGGGTTTATTGAAGAAATAACTGCACGACATCAATTTTTTTATATTTATAAACTTTGGACCTTAGGAGAAATTTAATTCTTGAAACTTCATGATGTATTCAACTGGAAAATATTCACTTATGAATTTTGTTAGACACCTTTTAGTGTCTTCTAGATTGTGCAAACATGTGTACGATTTTTTGGTGTTAACAGGTTCCCCCTGATGTATGAGGTTAGGAGAAAACATATAGCCAAAATACATCATTTTTTCTTTTTTGAAAGAGAGTTTGATCAACTTTTCAAAAGAGAGGATAACTTGTTATGGAGATGAGTAGAGAAACCCCTTAACTGAGTATAAATGGTAACCATGCTCTAGTGAAAACATGAAGAGTGAAAAAATGTGTTTATACGAGGCGGGAATGTCCCATGCTTGTTATGATGACTAATCTTAAAATATTACAATCAGATAAATAATGGTCATTTCCGGTCAACGTTATGGTGGTTGACGTGCTGATAGCTGATGATGATAATTGTTGACGCCCTAAAGGACACTTCCTGGTCAAATAGACTAAATTTGGTTTTTTTGGCTTCGAGGGCTTAGACCAAGGTTCGACGTTAGGCTATGCTAACTAAAAAAACCCTATATTATTGGTCCTTTCTGCAATGACCTGCGCATGGTAGATTGTAGTCTTACCCAAGGTAATAAGTGGGGATGCTAGAACGAGGTTCCTGCATCCAGAGGGGTATGAGTGTGGTTGTAGTGTTTCTCGTGATCTAGGGCTCAATTCGACCTTCGTGATTCGTGAACCAATAACTTTTATAACATAGTCGTAAACAGTTTCCTTACTTAAAAAAATATATAATTTGTGCTTAACTACTTCAACATGCCTTATTCAATGTAACAAACATATTAAGGTCTTTGCGATGCAATTACAGATAAGATAAGATATAACGAAAGATAACCATACATAAATACATAAACCTAAAGTAGATAGCAAAACACAAATATTCTTCAAAATCATGTTTTATTACTTCATCTCTTCACTAATACAATCTTCTGACCCTGTGCACTTAGTTGTAGGGGCCTACGCACACAACTGCAGACTTACCAAGGTCTCCATGCACATCGCAGCAGGAGCCTTCCCTTCACCTGAATAGAGAAGATTACAAATTCTAAAGACAAGTATCCCTCATAACATACTATGTTTCCTTAGACAAGCTAAGACACCCCTTTATATACATTTTATTATTACAATACCATGGTCCTCAAACCATGGACGAAGCTCAAAACAATACAAAAACTAAGGGGCTTTGACCTTCCTAAAACCCCTTGACTCTTAATGACCTGCGCTCTGCTCCTTAAAATGCGAAGTCTTTTACATAACTTAGTCAAAATTGGACCTAGGGGACCTCGTCCCATCAGGGTTCCCCCATGCATAACAAAGGTGAAGCACTTTTGAATGAGGTGTTGTAGTATGCATGGGTCTTTGAATTTGGGTACCTCCCTCATATCATGATGTAACCACTATTGGATGAGGTGCTTAGTGATGCGGGGGTCTTCGACTAAAATGAAAGAACCACAACGGTAGCTAAGCACGACACCACCTTGACATGAAAGCTTTTGTTGGTGTCAAATGTTAAGGGGACTGATGACATCAATGGGAGATAGTGATTCTCATTGTGCCACCCGAGGATATCCCTAGAAGGGGACAATATCCAAGGTACTACACATATCCTGGCATACAAATGTTGAAGTCGATAGGAAAAGAGCGTTAACCGCCCAAAATGTTAGGTTGGAGAATTAATATGAGATGTAAACATAATATAATAATGTGGGTCAGATAAGGAATGATAATGAGAGATGAAGATATAAGAGGATATGGAAAACTGCACTGAGGTCAGATCTTTTGTGCAAATGGTGGCAGACAAAACATGTTTATTGATGATGATGGCCTTGGAGTTGGTGGGATTTCCAAGGTGAGTGTGAGTATGTTCTGACTGGTGTGAAAATGTAAAATGGTTGTTGGTGAGGTGCAAGCTCTGATGAAGGGTGACTAGAAACTGTCGTCGGGTAAAAGACATGAAATAGAAAAAACGTGGGTGGGAATCTCTTTCCTAAAACAAATATTTGTACAACCAAAAAGAAGGGTGCCCCAAAATTATGGTGACCTGTATGGAGGGGTGGTGCTTTTCACTAAGGGAAGGGGCCCCATTGGTTTGTCTCCGTGTTGGGTTGGTGAGGCAGATGAAGTGACATAAATGGGCTATGCAATATGGGTGAATGATATGCCAAGTGTAGGACATAGAGGTGCATTTGTCTTGATCTATCGTAAAGTACCAGTGATGGCCCAAGAAATGGGTTGCATGTGCAATGAGTGTAGCATAATAAGGTTGAACTTCAAGGCATGTGAGTGGAGTGGTTCCTAGGATAGAGTAAGTGGTCATGGCTCTAATAGTGAAGAGGGGTCTACAATCACGAAGTGAGCCATGAGTGGGAGGGTTCTATTGACTGGCACAAATTTTTATCATATGCAAAGGAAACATGGTGATAAAAATGGTCGAGATGAGGGACCCTATGGTGCATTTTGGAGAAATGATGTCAGGATATGAAAATATTGAGAGGAAGCCTATCATGCTAAGTGGAGAATGATACCTCCTTTGTTGTTTCCTTATCTGAGTGTTGGCTGAAGTAGAACATGTGTGATGTACCTACAATATATACGACCAATACCCCATGTGAAAAAAATTGTTTAAAACATACATATAATCTAATTGAATGCTATGAGTTAAATAACCTAGAGGAGTAGCTAACATGAAGTTTTGAGTGTGCGATGGGCCCAAAAATGAGTTTTGGCATTTACCAGAATTGAGAGTGTCATGATGAACATGGTGTGGTATTGATCCTTGCTTCTCTCCTGGTTTTGTCAATGGATGTCCCAGGCTTCTGTAATAGACTCCAAAAAATGGCTAAAAATGGAAATAGATAGGGCTAAGGGGGGAAATATCATTTCATTTGTACTGCTAAGTTGTAGAGGTCAGAGCGAGGTTTTGGAGCATTTCTTTCTATTGTGGTCAACTATAGCATGAGGGATGCATACAGGGAGAGCTAGGTAAGAGCTTGTACCTTACTCTGTCATTTGGGCAGTCTTAGGGTAGACAAGTCATACAGGGTCCCATGTACAGCCTATTAGGCCTGAATTTTCTTGGTCACGCAGGAAAATCCTTTGGATTTGTGAGGTCGATGTGAAAAACTAAGGGTTTTTTGTGGCGACTCTATGCCAAAATCATCCTCAAACGCGCGTTCCATGTGTATGATGTGAGATATGTCATGGAGAAAACCTATAAGGGTCGACACAACTTGCCCGATAGAGTGAGTGATGGTCGTACGTCTGTGTGAATCACAGACGCACAGATCATACGCCTATTTGAAAAACAAGCATGCAGTCTTCGGTGCCTCGGATATTGTGGCTTAGGGGCATGACAGACGCATGTCCATGTGTCTATTGGAAAAACAAGCACATGGCTATGAGAAAAGGGGTTTTCTCTTTTTTTTCTCTCTTTTTTTTGATAGCCTAGGGGGCTATATAGTTGACACATGATATCCTGGCTCACAGGATGATTTGGAGGGAGAGAGACTGACAGAGCCTCCATGCAGATGTGGCAGGGGATCAGTGGCTAGCCAGTTGCTAGCATTATGGGGGCTTCTGAATTTTCTTGAGAACCCCCTTTTGAGGTTTCGGTACAGTTTCCTACGCTTTTTGATTCGACGTTGAGATGTGGAACAACAGGTTTTGGTCATTCATTTAACGTATTTGCTGATATCAGTTCATACCGATATTTATTTTGTTACTGTCTAGTGACTCATGGGGAGGCTTTGCCTTATCTACTGCCAGCTGGGCATGTGGATATCCATCAATGTGCAAAGGATAAGGGTGACGTTCACTGTGGGTGTGACCCATATGAGGAGGGCTACATCAAGATTGCGGTTGTGTTGGATCTCACTAATCGAGCAACACTGGCGATGATTGTGAGATTGGTGGGATCAGAATTCCCCAACAGAGCATCGGGGCCACATATACCAGTCCTGCAGCAGCTGCAGGCACGACACTTTTTTTATTGGTCTTTGTTATTGCATCAAGGGATGTTGTGTCAGTTGACGCAGGTGCAACATGGTACACTAAGATTCTTTTTTTATGGGAGTGCACTTTGCAGTATTCTGTATGAGCGGGTGTTTATGTTGCATCTAATCTTACAGTGTCAACGGAGACTGCTCGGGACACATATACGTCGTTGAGCACCTGCGATGTCGCGAGGTGGTGCAACAAGGCATTATTGGAATGCCACTATAGAGGATCTGTTTAAATCCAATCCTTAGTTTATTCTAGAGTATTCCTATCATGGCATGGACTTCTAGGAGATCCAGACATGTGGATTCCTCCATATGATGCCTACGGACCAACAGGTATATTTTTCTTTCTGCATTTGTATACATATATTTGTTTGTATGTATCGATATGATGTTTTATTTATGATGATGTTGATCCCATGTTTGTTTACTTGCAGATGCGGGGTCACGGGGGCAACCAATGGCCTATTTGGTAGGCCACGATCCTAGACATATGGGTGTCGCAGGGGATGCACTCGTTCCATAGAGACCGAGGGTTGCGAGGCCAATGGTTGGGCCTCAGCGACCGATGCAACAGTGTCGGTTAGATATTGGTGGACCCTGTGGATAGGGTAGTAGCGCAACAGAGGGTGAGGTGCAGAGCGATGGCGTGAGCATGCTGAGGCCACAGAGGCACATTTGGCAGCGATAGAGGCTAAGTTGTAGAGCTACCAAGACATTAAGGGAAGAGAAGAGGCCCTAATGAGAGGTTTGCCTATTGATGGTTGGGCAAGTCTGGCAGATGTCATCGTGGAGATGACGATGTCACTAGAGCAAGCGCACCCACCATTTTTGCGCTGTATAGTTATGGAAATGTCTACGAGTGGTCTGATTTTGGCTCCTAACATAGAGATTGGTCCATTGGAGCCTTAGATAGATGCGATGGTCTTGTTGTTTTTGGAGGTGATTATGTATGTAATAGGGAAAACACCCATTATGAGGATGATACCTTATATTTTTTGACTTATCTATCTTGGTCGTGCGCTAGTGGACTATGTGGATATTTTTGTACTCATACATATTTTTTGATGTATTTCTACATTTGGTATGAGATTTATCTTATGTTGATGTTTTATGTATCTTGATGGTTATATATATGTGATTCATGTCAGTCTAGGATTTGATTAGCGATGCAATCAGTAGTTTCATTTTGATCCCTTGGTATATATGTAAATGTGATATGATCAAAATGTCAAGCTAGCCTTTGCGCATACAGATACTTCTGAAAAAGGCATGTATCACATACTTGAAAGGTCTTGTTTAACTGTGATACAAATAGTTGGGAATCGAGGAATACATGCAAGTGATAGGTACCTAGGTGGTGGGCATAAGCCAATAGGCCTATGACGACAACGCATTCTTCTTGATTGTTGGTGATTGACCTGATACAAATTCCATTAAAGATGCAAGGTGTCCAGTTAGGAGAGTATATGGCCCATGCAGCAGCAACAAGGTTTTCTGACCAACGAGATGTGCCATCAGAAAACCCGTGATGATACACTGGTGGAGGATCCATGTGCTAACACATGATGAGAGAATGATATTTAGAGTGAATCCATGATGAGGTTATCATCATAAAAAATAAGTCATGGTGCATACATGTCTATTCTAGCATTTTTATGGGTGAAATGTTTTGAGGTAGAGACCATTGATGGGATTATTTAGGCAAGTCCCATCGGGCTCTAACAATATGTATGCCCCCTTGAGGAGGTAGTGTTTGATGATGTATGGGCCCTTCCATGGGGTTTCAAACTTTCCAGGTCCTATAGCTTCTTGGGCAACATCGTAGCAGAGGACTTACTCACCCTTAGTAAATGTCTAAGGGGTGATGTTGTGATCGAATGAGGCTTTGACCCTATTCTTGTGTGCTTCATTATTCTAGAGGGATTGTTGTGCCAAAAATGTGTGTGACATGGAGGCCGTTGTAGTACTATGAGCGTTTTTGGTACATATTCCACATATTGGTCTGAAACTAATTGAGTAGATTGTATGGGAGGCAATACTACTCATAGTATGGGATGTTGATGCCTCATTGAAGTCACAAGATGGAATATCCTGTGATAGTATCCATCTTTGGGTTATGGTATTGGCGTGACATGGATTCCTTGTTATTAGGGGAATTTTGAGGTCTAAAATGGGCCTCCTAAAGAAATTATAAAATAATAGTGGAAATAATTAAATAAGATTATATTACATCATCAAATTTTAGAGGGGAAAAAGAAAAAAACTATTTTTTCAACTCGTAGTTTCAACTTATCTCCCTATGAGTTTACTTAAATTTCGAGCGGAAACACTTGTTGGATGCATAATTTAATTCCTCATCCAAGAAGTACCCATGTTGCATACTTTCGATGGACCCTGCTACATGAAAAATGAAAAATAAATGAAAAATGTGATTGCAATCACATTTTATCATGTATTTCAATTTTTTAGTGTAGCAGGGTCCATCGAAAGTATGTAACATGGGTACTGCTTGGATGAGGAATTAAATTTTTCATTCAATGAGTACTCCCACTTGAAATGTGAGTAAAAATTTAGGAAGATAAGTTGAAAATACGAGTTGAAAAAGTGGTTTTATTATTTTATTAATTTTTAATCCTTTTACTTTTTTACTCAAAAAATGGTGAATCATCCCCCATGGTTAACATCATCATCTTGAATCATATTGATTCTTATAATTTTATTTTGGTTGTACATTTTTCTTAGGAGGCCCATTTTAGACCTCAAAATTCTCCTAATGACAAGTTGGTCTTAGCACTACTCTTGTTGTGTGAAAATGTGGAAGATACTAACAATTCTTTGTGTGGTGGAATTGAGAGAAGATGCGACAATAACAACGTGTGATTTTATCTTGGTTGGAGAGATGTTTGTGTGCAATTTGGACCCCTAAGTGAAATATATCATTGAACTTACTCATTTCGTGGAATTCATTTACCAAATGGTTGGGTTTATCACATAGGGTGCATGTGATAGGTGATTTTCTTTGCCAGGTGTCTTTAGATCATTTTTTGTCTGATCTGGATTGATGGTGGTGATGGGAGATGAAATGACAAGGGCCCTGCCTTATTTTTGGTTGTGTTTTCTCCTCAAACACAAATAGAATGGACCTAGACACTTCATTATCTAGATTGATGGTGGTGATGAGAGATAAAATGAAGGGGGGCCTGCCTTGTTGATGGTTGTCTTTTCTCCTCAAACACAAATACACCAGTCCTACACGCTTCATTCTCGGATGGTGGTGAATTATTTGACGGCTCACTATCTTATCTGACTAAATCAAAATTCTCAATGATGAATTGTTGCATGAATCCTAACAAATAACAGAATTGATAAAGATGGGGACAGTGTTGCACATGATGATTTCCTTCACACATCTCATAAGTGTGACGTCTGTGCCTGGGTCTTGTGCTTTAAGTGACATCGGGTATCGGGTATCATTAGTTACATTCCCTTAATTGAGGCATTGGTTGACCAAATGATATGGTAAGTCACATAATGCACAAGTGGGTGTTGGAAAGGTGGTTGTTGGTTCAGGTTGCCTCTGATCATCGGGGGAGGTTGATGGACCAGATGAGGGATAGGAGCAAGAAGCTTCTTCCCTTACGACATAAAAAAAATAAATTTGGAGCCATCCTATATGGAGAGTAATGGGGCATTATATTGGGTAAGTGCACCTAATGCAACCTGATATCGAGGAATTCCAGGCAAATGATGAGTATATTACTTGTACTTTGCGCAAATGGCACATGCGTGTAGGTTGGTGCATAATGCCTTAAGACCTGTGGGTGCGTTCTTCTATCTAATAGGGGGAGGAGGGTTCACAGGCTCTTTGGGGTCATGTAGATGAGCTTTGAGCTCTTTTATCTCTGGGAACCTATTGGTGGGGTGCCTTACTATTTGACACATTGCGTAGGGTTGAGGGACCCTAAAGGAGTGAGTTTTTGAAGCTTCTACCTTTTTACCCTTTTTGTTATCCCTTGGTTTTGCATTGGCTAGTGTCGATGCAGGCACTGCTTGTGGTATGGGTTCTACCTGAGTAGGTGTTGTTTGGGGTGTCACATTGTCCTGAAGAGGAATAGGAATAACCCCTGTTGTAGTGACACGTGCTTGTTGGCATGGCCGGTGGGGCCAAATACAAAAATAGTATTGTGAGAGCCATATGGCGCAACAAGAGTGTTGCGATGACTTGGTGCAAGACAAAACTAGGTGGGGGATATAAGAAGGGTGAATGAGTGATGGAATTAGGTAAGAAGGTTGGATTGGCAACAACGTTGTTGTAAGCATCCAAAATTGGTTCTTGATTTTGGTTGGTGTTTGATGAGGTCATCATGCACACCGATGCTTTGGTGTTTGGGAAAAGTTCTTTTAGCACTAGAGGGTCTCTTGGGAATGTCCCTAGGAGTGTTGATGGCATAAATTGGCCAGGAATGAGATCAGTGTAGGTAGTTATCAACTTGTGATAAGACAAGACTAAGGGTAACACATTGTCAAGTGTGGGTACGGTTGCCTTCTCATAGTATGTGAGTTGATCGATAGTAGTGACTTTTCCATTGTGGGGGAATATCGTTATTTTGAACATTGATGAGGCAACTGCTAGCATCTCGTACATGTATCTTCAACCTGGTAGAATGTTGTAAACCAACTGGACTTCTAGCACTTCGATGTCTATTAACACAGTTTTCCAACAAAGTTAACTAGCACACTAGGGTATTGACCAACGAGGGAAGAAGGGCACCCATTGTATGCTCTAAACATAATGTCAGAAGGCTTAAGTTCAAGGGATCCCATTTTCTGCCAAACGGATTTGCACATGATACATGTGGAGGCTCGTTCATCAATGATGAAATGATGAATGTTAATTTTTTGGACTGAGACTGGAATTTAGAAAGCAATGGTTGATGGTAGTCGTGGAGTAGCTTTATCCATGTCGAAGACCATTAGGCGAGAATCAGATGGGCCGATTGCGCCTAGAGTGGAAAGTAATGCTTTTCATTGGGTCGGGCATGTTTGCAGGACTTCTAATGCTAACATGGATGACAGTGATTATGCTAAGTCATCAACTATGTTGTAGTTATGAGCAATTTTTGAGTTATGTCCCATTGTTGTAAAGGTGCTTTGACCATTTTGGGTATAGATTCTATAGAAGGTCGAGGAATGATCAATGAACTTGTAGGTATTGTTGTGGTCTAGGTGGATGGATTGAGTTCTAGGGGAGCTTCATAACTTTGATTTCATATTTGGAGGAGGGTATCTTCTCCTATGATAAAATGTCATGACTAGGATTGTTATGGGGGTTCCCTCCAAATGGATGAGAGTGTGGTGCTTGTTTCTGAGTGTTAACCACTCCTTGAAGAGGGAAGGGGTCTTTCATTACTATAGTTTGTTCACCTCCTTGCCCCTACTATCTTTTATCCCTTTTAAGTCAGGAAGTTGCGGACAGTGGTGGGTATAATGACCGTATTCTGCAAAGATAGCACATGAATGATTAGTTCGTATAATTGTGTTCTTGCCCTGTTTCTATGGGTTATTTTTGGTCAATCCTTCATTTTGATTCTAATTAAGGTTTCAAATTCTCGATTGTCATGGGGGTAGTTCTTGGTTTCTGCCCCTCTGGTCAGGTTCTCCCTTTGCCTTATTCTTAGGTTTTCCTTTACCAACATTCAAGGGGTTAGCTAGATTCAACTTCTCCTCCAAATGTTGCGTTCAAGTGAGAGAAGGTTGCACTAGATTCACCCTTGCATTATTCTGCATTAGTGGGTTATTTTTCCATTGTGAAGGGAAAGGAGAATATTGGTTTCCTTGTCCTCGGTTAATGTATGGATTCTGGGAAGAGGACATTACGTCTATATCCTAGAGGAGTATTGGTTTCCATGTGGGGGAGGATATCATCCCCCCTAAATCAGATGATTTTGGTTAACCCTGATGACCATATTCTGCATAGGTGTGGGTTGACTGGGGTAGTATCCTATATGTTGCATTCATGGTGCATTTCACATAGCTCCAAATGCTTGGCTATTGAATGGATATCCATGGTACTGGTAGTTGTTTCTGAGTTAGTTTTGGGTGATGGATGCAATCAATTCATCAACAGTATTGGATGCACCTGGTATCTCTTAATAAGTTTGTAGGCACGGGGAATCTAGAAGCAGATGATAGATGTACCTGGACTAGGTGTAAATAAGTTTCAACTGTTGAGCTTTACTAATGGCTTCTTCCTCGGTCTGTGGGGGTGAATTTTCCATATTCTTGGAAATTTAAGATGTGAGGGATCTCAAGAATAAGTCCAAGAGGACTTTATCTTCAAATTGGGTTTTACACAAGCTACAATGTTTTTTCCCTTCATGTATGTGATATGAGATGTGGGTGGCGGGTGTTTGTTTGAAGTGGGTGAGGATTTCCAGACCCGAATCATGGCAGATCGGGAATTGGAAGAAGGTGAGGAAATTTGTAGCTAGGGAGCTAAAGTTTCCATGTGACACAGAAGGTTGGTCAATGTACCATTTCACTGTGGGCCCAGTTAGGTTGCGTTGAAATAGTCGTAATATAATAGTATCATTGGTGATACTATTAGATAAACACCACATGTGAAAATTCATGACATGGTTTCCTGGGTCTTCACCCTATTTCCCTTCGAACTTTAGAATGTATGAAGGGAGCTTGGTAGGCATAGCTGGCAAATTCTAACCATGGGTGATTGGGTCATTGGTTAGCTTGCTTAAATATGGTAGATTTAAAGAAGCTAAAAATGGGATCTACGAGTTTACTACCATCATGAAATGATTTTGGACAGCTATATCCAAAGGGGTCCTTTGTGGGGAAGTTCTAGGAGAACTACCTTGATGGGTATCTTGTAGACTTTCCGGAGGAGTGGTGTGTGGGCTCCGCAAAGGGGTATCACATGGGGACTCTTCTAGGGTGGGGAGCAGTTTACTTTCATGGGGAGGGATCCCAAGAAAAGATGCACCAATAAAGGAAGATCCAATAATGGCGGTTGTGTGACGTCCTCTACACCTAAATGGCATGAGTCCTGACACACCTCCCAGTAATGGAGCGAGGTTTAAAAAACTTCTAAATTGACGGGGAGAAATGAGGTCCCATATGATTTCGATTAGAGTGTGTGTGACTTCTTTTATGATGAGATAAGGAGATAAGTATCAATGCAATAAGGTCACATATATAAAACAAAGTGAAAATATAAATGGTTATTTTTCTTTTATAATTTAAGCTATGTGATAAAGAAAACAAGAAAAAGGGTTTTTTGTTTGTTGCCTATGATGAAATATCCTATGTAGACTTAATCATCCTTACCACTCTCAAAGTAATTGGGCCTTGGAAAGATATCTTTTGATGGGTCCTAGGGCAACGTCTCAAAAGAACTGGCGACGCCTTCCAGTAGCCGAAGAATCAACCAAGGTAAAGGTAATGAGTCCCAAGTGTTACCTGCATTGTCACCTATAGAGAAAGGACGCCCTAGATTTTGGTCACTAAATTACCTTTGTCCCACATGATAATTTGAATCTTTAGCTTCTTAGTAGTTAGTTACCAGTATGGAGAACTAGATGGGTCAGGTAGCTGCAAAGAGTACTACATGTATTGGACCTAAGCCGAACCCCCTCTGAATCGGGTCTTTTCCATGCTCAGGTATTCTTTTCCATGGGATAATTGAAGGATTTGTGATTTGTAGAAAATGTTAGCAAAATAGTTTCAAAAACATATGTGGAATTTGGTCACTTACTTTTCTCCCTAATTAAGTGATGTGTATATTGCAAATCGAAAATGAAAAATAATCTAATTTCTCCACCGATTGAGGTTAGTAAAGAAACTAGGGATACTAAACAGAAAATATAGAATGCAAAGGTGAAGGAAATTCACTAAAGGCCTTCAATCACCTAAGAAAAGAGAAAATACAAGGCTACTTTTTTTCTTTCCGGTGACTGTGCGAGTTTAGCCACATATAGACGCATGCACGTGTCTGTTAGAGAAAAAGCCACATGAGCGAGAAAATAAAAATAAGAGTTCTCTTCTATGGTCTCGAAACAAGTCCCTGAGGTCTGTAAAATTCCAGAGAGGTGTTGAGCATTTTGTAAGATGGTTGTACAGAGAGAAGGTCCTACAAAACAATCTTTAGATTAATGAAAAGACAACGATATGGTCACCATTATTGTGGTAGTGTGTTTATGGAAATGGTGTACCAAAAGACACCTCCTTAGTAGTTGATTGTTCCTTGTAAAGGATCATAGGCAGCACTGGCATTGCTAGTGGACAGACTTAGATAAACACAACATTGTATATAGTGGAAACAATGCATACATAAACATAAATTAAACAAAGAAGTAAATAAACAAACAATGCTCAATGGAGCAAACAAGTCAACAAGATAATGGAAAAATCTCCCTTTATTGACTACTGGTAGTAGAGGTTGAATACAATAGATGAATCTTGGACACACGAAGACAATTATTTGAGCTAGGTGCTCAAAAATCCTTAGCAAAGGGGTTTCTTTTCGTCAATCTCTTTGCAAGTTTCTCCTCTCTCTCAAAGAAGTATGAAGAATCTCCAATGGTGGATTCCTCTTTTCTCACTAGGATGATGGATTGCTTAGAAGTAATATGGCCAACATGCTAGTGCTCTTCCCTTCTTTGTCTTCAACAATGGAATGGTGGTTTTCTGTAGTAGCTATTTGGTCATTATAACAATGTCTCATATTTTGGCTCTTCCTTGGCCTAGCCATCCTCTGTGGAGATTAAAGGGGTATTAGATTGGGTGAGCACACCTAACGCAACATGATATCGAGGAATTCCAGGGAAATTATGAGTATATTACCAGTACTTTGTGCAGATGGAACATGCTTGGTTGGTGTTGTAATGCCTTAATACGTGTGGGTGTGTTATTTTCTCCAATAGGGGGAGGAGGGTTCACGGGCTTGTTGGGGGCATGTAGAAGAGCTTTGAGCTCTTTTAACTTGAGGAACCTGTTGGTGGGGTTCCCTACTATTTGACACAATGCACAGGGTTAAGGGATCCTAGATTTTTTTAAGTTTCCACCTTTTTACCTTTTTTTGTTATCCCTTGGTTTTGCACCGGCTGGTGTTAGTGTAGACACTGCTTGTGGTATGGGTTCTACCTGAGTAGGTGTTGTTTGGGTTGTCACATTGTCCTAAAGAGGAGCAGTACTAAACCCTATTGCAATGACACATGTGCTTGCTGGTGTGGCATGTTGGGCCAAATACCAGACCAGTATTGTAAGAGCCATATGGGGCAACAAGAGTGTTACGATGACTTGGTGCAAGACAAAACTAGGTTGGGATATAGGAAGGCTGAATGAGTGATGGTATTAGGTAAGAATTTTGGATTGGAAACAACGTCATTGTTAGCATCTGAAACTAGTTCTTGATTTTGGGTGGTGTTTGATGAGGTCATTATGCATACTGATGCTCCAGTGTTTGGGAAAAGTTCTTTTAGCACCGGAGGGTCTCCTGGGAATGTCCCTAGGAGTGTTGATGGCTTAAATTGGCCAAGGATGGGCTCAATGTAAGTAGTGATCAACTTGCGATAAGAAGAGACTAAGGGTAACACATTGTTAGGTGTGGGTAAGGTTTCCTTCTCATAGTATGTGAGTTGATTGATAGTAATGATTTTCCCATCGTGGGGGGACATCATAGGTGTGGGTTGACTGGGGCAGTATCTTGTATGTTGCAATCGTGGTGCATTTTGAGTAGCATCAAATTCTTGTCCATTGAACGAATATCCAGGGTACTGGTAGTTGTTGTTGAGTTGGTTTTGGGTGATGGACCCAATCAATTCATCAACAGTATTGGATGCACCTGGGATCTCTTTATAATTTTGCAGGCGCGAGGAATCTGGAAGTACATAATAGATGTACCCAAACTGGGTGTAAATAAGTTCCAATGATTGAGATTTATTAATGGATTCTTCCTCGGTCTGTGGGGATGAATTTTCCATGTCCTTGGATATTTCAGATGTGAGGGATCTCAAGAATAATTCCAAGAGAAATTTATCTTCAAACTAGGTTTTGCATAGGCTGTGATGTTTTCGCCATTCATGTATGTGATCTAAGATGTGGGTACTGGGTGTTTGTTTGAATTGGGAGAGGATTCCTAGACCTGAATAATGGCAGACCAGGAATTGGAAGAAGCTGAGGAAATTTGTAGCTAGGGAGCTAAAGTTTCCATGTGATGCAGAAGGTTGGTCAACGTACCATTTCACTATAAGCCCAGTTAGGGTGCATTGAAATAGTTGTAATCTAATATTATCATTAGTGATACTATTAGATGAACACCATAGGTGAAAATTATTGACATGGTTTCCTGGGTCTTCGCCCTGTTTCCATTCAAACTTTGGAATGTTTGAAGGAAGCTTGGTGGGCATAGCTAGCCAATTCTAACCATGCGTGAACTTGTCATTAGTTAGATTGCTTAAATCTGGTAGGTTTAATGAAGCTAAAAATGGGATCTACGAGTTTACTGCCATCATGAAATGATTTTTGACATCTATATGCAAGGCAGTCCTCTGTGGGGAAGTTCCAGGAGAACTACCTTGATTGGTGTCTTGCGGATTCTCCGGAGGGGTGGTGTGTGGGCTACCCAAAGGGGTATCACGTGGGGACTCTTCTAGGTTGGGAAGGGGTTTACTTTCATGAGGAGGGGTCCTGAGAAAAGATGCACCAATAAAGGAAGATCCAATAATGGTGGTTGTGTGACGTCCTCTACGCCTAAATGGCATGAGTCCTGACACACCTCCCGGTTATGGAGGGAGGTTTAAAAAAAATATAAATCGACGGAGAGTCATGGGGTCCCATATGATTTCCATTAGAGTGTGTGTGACTTTGTGTATGGTGAGGTAAGGAGATAAGGATCAATGAAATAAGGTCTCATATATAAAACAAAGTGAACATATAAATGGTTATTTTCCTTTTATAATTTAAGCTATGTGATCAAGCAAAAAAGAAAAAAGGTTTTTTGTTTTTTGTGTATGATGAATATGCTATGTAGACTTAATTTTCGTTACCACTCTCAAAGTAACTAGGCCTTCCGAAGATATCCTTTGATGGGTCCTAGGGAAATGTTCCAAAAGAACTAGCGACACCTTCCAGCAGTCGGAGAATCAACGAAGGTAAAGGTAATGAGTCCCAAGTGTTGCCTGCACTGTCACCTATAGGGAAAGGATGCCCTAGATTTTGGTCACTAAAGTACCTTTGTCCCACATGAGAATTTGAATATTTAGCTTCTTGGTAGTTAGTTACCAATGTCGGGCACTAGATGGGTCAAGTAGCGGCAAAGAACACTGCACGTATTGGACCTAAGCTGAACCCCCTCTGAATCAGGTATCTTCCATGCTCAGGTATCCTTTTCCATGGGATGATTGAAGGATTTTAAGCTCCTTAGAAAGTCAACAACTATGTTTCAAGGGTGTAACATGACCATGGCAGATTATGGGATGCCTACCCCCAATGGTCCTAACCTGAACTATAACAAAAAAATGGCCCTCATGGGGAAACTTAGTTGATTCATGTTATGGTTGTTTTTAAGGAGTATTAATTCACTTATGGAGTGATTTTGTAAGAAAAATATACTAAGTACACAAAGCTCCAAAAACTGGATTCCTTTGAGTACAAAGCGTATGGAAGCTTAGTGTGTGACGCAAGTGAGTATACAAAGTGTGATAAAATGTGGATATAAGGTGATCCTTTACAATATCCTTCTATTTACACTAAGTTTTGATTTGTTCCTTGAATTGAAAGAGAAATATATTGTGGATTATGGGCCACTTACTCTTTTCCTATTAAACTATGTGGAGTTTAACAAGGGAGATGGAAATTCAAATTCCTTTAAGAAAATTTTCATATGCAAGCCCAGGTTCATCAAAGAGATGCAAGGGAAGCAAAGATTACTTACTTTGTCTAATAACATTTGATCCTAGTCTCAAAAAATGAAGAACTAAATGCATTGGTTAGTAGTAATATTCATGGATGATGGTCCGCTTTCTTCTTTACTAATTAAGCTATGTGTATATTGCAAATAGAGAAAGAAAAATACTATAATTTATCCACCAATTGAGGTTAGTAAAGAAACCAGGGAAACTAAATAGAAAATATAGAATGCAGAGGTGATGGAAATTCACTAAAGGTTGTCAAACACCTAAGAAAAGAGAAAATACAAGGTGCCTTTTTTGCTTTTTGGTGATTGTGCGAGTTTAGCCACACATAGAAGCGCACATGTGTCTGTCAGAGAAAAAGTCATGTGAACGAGAAAAGAAAAGTAAAAGTTATCTTCTATGGGCTCAGCACAGGTCCCCGAGGTTTGTAAAATCCCAGAGAGGTGTTGAGCACCTTGTAGGATGGTTTTGCAGAGAGAAGGTCCTGCAAAACAATCTTTAGATTAATGAAAAGACAATGGTATGGTTGTCATTCCTATGGTAGTGTGTTTGTGGAAAAGGTGTACCAAAAGACACCTCCTTAGTAGTTGATTGTTTCCTGCAAAGTATCATAGGCAAAATTGGTGTTGTTAGTGGACAGACTTAAATAAACACAACATTGTAAATAGTTGAAAATATGTATACATAGACATAAACTAAACAAAGAAGTAAATACACAAACAATGCTCAATGGAGCAAAAAAATCAACAATATAATAGAAAAATATCCCTTTATTGACTACTTGGTAGTAGAGGTTGAATACAATAGATGAATCTTAGACACACAAAGAGAATTATTTGAGCTATGGTGGTCAATTATCCTCAGCAAGGGGGTTTCTTTTCCTCAACCTCTTTGCAAGTTTCTCCTCACTCTCAGAGAAGTATGAAGACTCTCTAATGGTGGATTCCTCTTTTCTCACTAGGATGATGGATTTCTTAGAAGCAATATGGCCAACATGTTATTTCTCTTCCCTCCTTTGGCTTCAACAATGGAATGGTGGTTTTCTCTAATAGCAATTTTGTTATCATAACAAGGTCTCATATTTTGGCTCTCGCATGTCCTATTTATATAGGAAAAAAATTGAATCCATCTCCCCCCTCTTCGTTCATGCATGATAATGATAAATGAGTGTTGGGTAGGGGTCCCCTAGGTCTAAGTTTTGTCTAAGTCATGTAAATTCTCCGCAGAGGAGTAGAGCGTGATTCAGGTAGAGTTCTAGGAGTCAATGGGGCTTTAGGGCGGGTCAAAGCCCTTTATTTTATAAAGGAATGGGATAAATTCAACTATTTTGAGCTCTTCCCATGGTTTGTGAACCATGGTATTGTAAGGGTAAAATATGTATAAAGGGATGTCTTAGTGAGTCAAATGAATCAATCTTTCAAGTTATGATATGATCTGAGTCTCTAATTGGGGAATCTTTCTGTCTTTGGGCGAAGTGGAAGGCTCCTGCAGCTGTGCACATGGAGACCTTGGTAAGTTTGCAGTTGTGTGCGTAGGCCCCTACAGCTACTGCGTAGTTTCAGGAAGATTGTATCTATGAAGATTTGAAATAATAAAGAAAAATTTAGAACAGATCTGTGTATTTTTATATGTTTGCGTATTTTCTCTGTTTTTACCTAATTATGGTTCACTTTTGTATATTTCTTTTGTAATTGCATTGTGAATGTTAAAATATTATTTTATATGATGAATAATGCATGTTAGACTAGTTAAGTAGGAAAACCCTCTACGAATGAAACAATAAGATTAACTATTCATGAAGGTCAGATTAAGCCCTAAACTGAAAGAAACCTTACAACCACACTACATAGTCCCTCCAAATGCAGAAACTTGGTTCTATCATCCCCCAATATTGCCTCAGGTGAGACTGTAGTCTGCGCTAGGTAGATCATTGATGAAAGGGTTAGTAATATAGGGTTTTTTCGGTTATTACAGCTAACTTTGAACCTGGTTCTAAGCCCCTCAAGCCAACCAATGGTTATGTTGTTGGGATCGTGATCTATGTGAGGAATGTGTAATGTTGCGACCATGCCAACCAATGGTTCCATTGCTGGGACCATGATCTATCTAAGGGATGTGTGATGTTGTGACCATCTAAAAAAATAGAACCAAGGTTGGGTAGATTTGAAGTTACACGAATTTGCAGCACAAGAACATAGAAATCTGCGCCAGTCGACAGAAAGGTGGTTACAGAGGTATATCTATATAGAACAACACAAGATATTTTTCGCATCGTTCGCTAATGAGATACACGAGTGGCTTTTAAAGCTAACTGCAAACGAACCCTGTTGGAAGCACGAATATCCTACTGTGTGGATCCCAAAGGTGATTAAACAACTTAAGGAGACTAAAAATAAGGTCACAAGAGTTTTTGATTACTAAATCAATAGTATTCTTGGAGGCTTTGTTACTGAATTTGCAGTTGACACATCAGTATCCTGCAGTGAATTTGAGTGTCGCATCATTCGCTAATGAGATACATGAGTGGATTTCAAAGCTAACTGCAAACGAACCCTATTAGAAGCATGAATATCCTACTGTGTGGATCCTAAAGGTGATTAAACAACTTAAGGAGACTGAAAATAAGGTCGCAAGAATTTTTGATTATTGGATCGATAGTATTCTTAGAGGCTTTATTACTGAATTCGCAATTGACACATCAGTATCCTACAATGAATCTGAGCGCCTATTTTTCAAGGGTCCATGCGGTAAGTATTTGCATTCCTTAAAGCTCTGGATTAATATGTTGTTATGTGAAAAGGGTGTACTGCCTATGAATTGATGTTTAAAATAAGCTAGAATGAATCTTCCTGAAGTGAAAAAAGGTTCTGAATAGACTGTTATAAATTCGTTGCGGGTGAGTGCAGTCCATTATTGGGTGGATTAGAAAGCGAAGAAGAAAGAAGTAACCCTAATACACCTAGATGTGCATCGCAGTCAGATAATAAAGGAACTTTTAAGATTCCATATCCACCTCCACATTGCCTCCACCTCATACACCTACACCTACACCTCCAACTCCACCTCCGCCTCCACCATTCAACATGGCTAATGTAGTGAAGATGCATATTTTTAAGGGTCATGGATCAGAGGATCCTGATCAATTTTTGTTTGTCACAGAAGCTGTGTGGAAAGCATAGTAGATCAATGAAAATGATATGAAGAAAGTGCAACTTGTCACAACACTGTAGGATAGAGCGTTGTCATGGTATATTAAGTACAGTATGAAAATCTAGCTACTTCACTAGCTGTGACAAAGAAAACATTGAATGTAGATTTTAAGAAGCCCAAGTCGAAGTCACAAGGCATTACAAAAGTAAAATAAATTAAGCAAGCAGTCAATGAGATTACCTGGGATGTAGATCAGAGGTTAAAATGCTTGTTGGGCTAAGTCAACTTCCAGATCCCTCATGAACAACATAAAGAGTGGTATATACCCGCGTTATTTCCACATCTTATATTACCACTATCACAGCAAAATATTGGGACATAGGCAAAAGATTTGGCAATTGTGATGAATTTCGAAGCTTCGTCGGTTCAAGATACTCACGTAGGGGTTCAACAGATACAGTCCCAGTTAGCAAGCAAGCATATGGAGCTACAGGATTTGAAGAAAGGAAAGGAAGCTCGGTCTAAGATTTGCTCAAAATTTTGGTGCACAAAGTGTAAACTGGAAAGACACTATAAGGACCAATGCCATTTTTATCGTGATTATGTGGCTGTCAAAGGTCCCAATCCTTTGAAGTCGAAGCCTAGTGCTGGACCGAGTACCGGACAGATTTTTTGGTGTAGTATTTGTCAAGTTGTAGGCCAGCACTCGACATATCATTGTTGTTTTTTACAGAAATATATGCAGTCACCAAGACAATTATGTTGTAACTTATGTCGATTAGTAGGACGTGAAGAGAATGATTGTCATAGTTGTGATTTGATGACGAATCGAACTCCGGCATATAGGATGCAAGCTGAAGGCCACGCACATGAAGATCTTGCTTCACTTGTGGCCCGCAGAGGATTTCAAGGTCGAAGACGTGGTCAAGAACGGTTCGTTGGACGACGTCGGGGTTAAATAATATGTTGTAACTGTGGTGAAGCTGGAAACTTTGCACAAGATTCTCAGAACCCCACTCTCCCTTCGTATTATTATTGTAGACAATTTGACCATGTGATAGAGGATTTCCCTATTTTAATGGCTAAGATGTAAGAAAAGAAGAAGCAGTAGCCTGCGCAGAATTTACAAATGATGAGATCCGAACCATGCAAGGATGATCTGAGCTTTAATATAGTGACATAAAGTGGTGTAGCTACGGGAGACGATAAAGTAGAAGGTAAAAATCATGTGGCAGATGCATGGGTTAGGAAGGTTAGAGAGAAGAGTATTGGGTTCAATATGCGGAGGAAGAAAGAAACCTTCATGGAAGCAAAGATGAGTTTCATGGACCAAGGAGCTTCGACATCAAGGACACAGACGCATTTAGTGCCACGAAAGAATAAGTCTAAAGTTGCTACCACAATGAAGAAACATGATCAACCATTCTGGAGTCATTTCTAAAGACCTATATGAAGTTACTAAGGGATCAGAAATCAGTAGAAGGATTTCAACAACTAATTGATAACTGAGTTGGTAAAGAAAAGTCACATCCTGAACAACACGTAGTAAACAAGGCAAACAAAAATAAGAAAAGAACTGGTCGAGAGATGCAATTAACTACATAGATTGATGAATTCAAAATGGACCAAGTAATTCTTGACATGGGATCTGATGCAAATGTATTTTCAAAGCAAACTTGGGAGCAAATGGGGCCACCCAAGTTACAGTGGTCACTAATTCAGCTGCACATGGCCAATCAATAGAAAATCATCCTGATGGGTTGATTGCATGGAGTTATTGTGGATATTGAACGAAAAAGTGTAATAGCAGACCTAGAAGTTATTGAGATTGTGGATGACAGAAACCTATATCCAACATTACTTGGACTTGATTGGGGTTTTGATATGGATGCAATGGTCAATTTGAAGAGAAGTATGGTGTTTGAAAAGAACAGTATCAGGGTCACTGTTCCTTTGGATCCCTCTAAAGGAGCGTGATATACAGAACCGGTCCGCGAAGAATATGGTGATGAATATATTGAGCACATCTATAGGTTAATTGCTTGAGACAAATATTAGATCAATCCCATTGCAGATGCGAGGATTAGCTGGGAGAAGGATAGGTCATGTCATTCAGACTCAAATGAAGAATTGGAGAACTGACAGAACCAGTTGCACGAAGTTTCTACTCTGCATTGTAATAGGCTGACAAAATTTGTTCGCTTCATATCCATCAAGGCACGTAATTTTCCATATTATGATGGGATAGGTGATGTCAATTTATTTATTGATGACTTTGAAAGGGATGTACCAAAAGAATAATGATTCCATGCCTTGGATATAGCTTTGAGGGCTACACCTACGTGATGGTGGGCCAATCATAAAGATAATATAGGAGATTGGAGGGAGTATCGCCGATTGATGAGGCTGAGGTTTGGTTATGCAAAAGCAAGGCTCGTAGAAAATATAATGGTAGGGATGATCCTAGAGAAAATTTGGCTCATTGTGCTAAAGAGTGGGGTGACGAACCTCAACCAGAGTGGGTACACATATTTTATCATACTTTGAATTTAATACCAATGAATTGGTATCTGGAAATGGGGTTGCGCCATGGCACCACTGACTGGTATGATGTGAAGGAAAGATTCCTACTGACTTTTAGTTTCAAAGATGGGTTTCAATGTATAGATGGTATAGTATAGGAGATCAAAGAAGCAATTTTTCGGATACCAAAGAGCCTACGATTTAGGTACAACCTGACTAGAACGCAAAGTTGCAACATTCTCTAGAATGCTATAATATCACCACGGAAGAAGGCGAGGAGGATCCACACAACATCAACATCCCTGAATCGGAAGGAAAGCATGAGTTTTCAGGAACAAATGTTGAGATACCTAGCATATTGTAGCCTGTTAATATAGGTTTAGAGGCGGAGCCTAAGTTTGTGTGCATCGATGATTACTGGGATGAGGATATAGTAGGAAAGTTTGTTGAATTACTACATGAGTACCACGATTTGTTTCCATGAGATCAGGGTGGTGAAGACCCTTTTGTGGACAAAGAGGAATTTGATTCCCTATTTGTAGTGAAACGACAGAAGAAGAAAAGTGTTGGAGGTGCACAAAAGAAGCAGAAGTCAGACAGATCCGCTGGTGCAGAGCTGATGGTCCTCACTGAGGGGGACATCGATGAGATCGGAGACAGAGTCTAAGCTGTGGTGGAGGAATTTTGGGGAAACATTGAAGACTAGTACAAATCGGTGTTGACAGAGGTCCAACAGGGCCTTAAGAAGCTAGAGGCTCAGGCAAGTGTGACTCAAGCAAGCAGGGGTCAACTGAGCATGGAAAATTTTTGTACCACTACATAAACTACATCCGAGCTCTGGGCTATGAAATTACCAGGGGGCTCTCTACATTGTGAGATAGGTGAAGATCAGGAGCGCGTGCAACACTGGAAAACTTTGAGTCTTAACCTTGCGGTGCTCCCCATTCAAACATTGCATGATTTACACCAGCAAGTCTCTAACAAACTGCATATACGGGAGTAGCGATCTCTATTGGTCATCAAAGAAGTGAAAACAAAAAACCAGCAAATGTTCAACGAGAAGAATTAGGCAATATAAGATCATGACAAGGCAATGGCATGCAGACAACAGCTAGAAGAGGCTTTTAGTAAAGCTTGCAATGAGCTTCCAGAGCTCCAAATCTAGACAAAGGCAACGTCAGGGGACAAGCTTCATAAGCTTGAAGAAGCAGTGAAGGAATCAAAGGCAGAGGTGGATAAGGTCATACTTGAGCTGTAGATGTAGATTTTGGAAATCCAAATGAAATTTCAGCCTACCACACCACCTGAAGTTCGAACGCAGGGCAAGGCTGCAATAAAAGCCAACATGGAAACAATAACTATTGCAGTCAAGGATTGTGGTTATATTTTTTAGGATACAATGGAGATATGGGCCTCACTGTAGGAGGACCCACATGTGTAAAAGATTGAGGCCTAAATCTGATACAAACAACTGTGGTTCGATGATCTCAAATCAACAGTGCAGACCTTAGCACCTGTGTAACGGTTTTCCCATCTTCGAGAGGGAATGCTTTTGCAGGGACAAATTGATGAGTTGCGGTAGAAGGCATAGATAATCTCTGCACGGATGTATCCTTGGGAAGAGGAGGTTAGTCATATCTCACAGACAATGGAGAGAAGGTTGAATAGCATGTAGAAGACACAGAGAACAATCGGTCTAGTGACAGAAGGGTCAAAGATAGAGAAGCTCATAGAGGAAGTTCAGCAGGCCGCAACGCAGTGCACAGAGACACTTCATCCATTGAAGTTTGCATACAGTGGCCTCAAATTAAAGGTTTATTATGTACCGATTGAGTGACTCGAGGATGAGCCACATATTTGTGTTGGGAGCCTATTGGGTAGGGGTCCCCTAGGTCCAAGTTTTGTCTAAGTCATGTAAAGTCTCTGCAAAGGAGTGGAGCATGATTCGTGCAGAGTTCTAGGAGTCAAAGGAGACTTAGGGTGGGTCAAAGCCCCTTATTTTGTAAAGGAATGGGATACCTTTGGCTATTTTGAGCTCCGCCCATGGTTTGCGGACCATGGTATTGTAAGTGTAAAATATGTATAAAGGGGTGTCTTAGTGAGTCAAATGAATCAATCTTTCAGGTTATGATATGATCTCAGTCTGTAATTGGGAAATCTTTCTATATTACGGCGAAGGGGAAGGCTCCTGCAACTGTGTGCGTAGAGACCATGGTAAGTTTGTAGTTGTGTGCATTGGCCCTTGTAGCTGCCTACATAGGGTCAGACATATTTTATCAGTGAAGATTTGAAATAATAAAGAAGAAATTGGAATAGATCTGTGTATTTTTATATGTTTGCGTAATTTCTGTGTTTTTTCTTTATTATAGTTAACTTTTGTATATTTCTTCTATAATTTCATTGTGAAGTTTAAATTATTGTTTATATGATGAATAATGCATGTTAGACTAGTTACACATAGCTCATAGGACTGTTAAGTAGGAAAACACTCTACGACTATAACAATAAGGTTAATTGTTCATGAAGGTCAGATTAAGACATAAACTGAAAGAAACCTTACAGCCACACTGCATAGTCCCTCCAAATGCAGAAACCTGGTTCTAGCATCCCCCAATATTGCCTCGAGTGAGACTGTAGTATGCGCTATGCAAATCATTGCCGAAAGGGCTGGTGATATAGAATTTTGTTGGTTAGCGCAGCTAAATCTGAACCTAGGTCTGGGCCCCTCAAGCCAATAATGAGTAGGCCAAGATGATTCCATTTATGGTTGCATATCTTCAAAGTGACTTGATTTCAGTTGTACTAGACTAAGCTCATGTCCTAGAATCGGACCCAAGTCTGTGGAGTGGTCCTGAATCAATGATTCATCCATTTCTGCAACTACGTGGATTTTGAAGGATATTTTGTGTGTATGTTTATCAAAGAAATAGTCGTATGACATCAATTATTTTTATATTTATAAACTTTGGACCTTAGGAGAAATTTAATTCTTTAAAATTCATGATGTATTCAGTTGGAAAATCTTCACTTGTGCATTCTTCTAGACACCTTTTAGTGTCTTCTCAATTGTGCCAACATGTGTACAATTTTCTGGTGTTAACAATCATAATATCTAATCTAGGCCCATCTTGTATAACTAACCTACAATTAGCCGGTAATCGACAACCCAAACTACCATATGTCTTCTTTGGGTTGTTGTGTACTCTTCCAGACATTTCCCTATAGTTAGAAATAATGCAATGGCTTTCGAATAGTCGGGTATGGTCTCAACCCAAAACAGATTAGCATCAGGTGTTTTATCATCTACTGACCCCCCAACTTAACCTGACTCCAGTCGAGAAATATCATCGGGCCCCATATTCATCCTTCCTAGCTTTAAAATTACTTCAAATGTAAACTCATGGAATAGTAGGAGCCATATATATATTCTCCCTCCAAGAACAAGCTTATTTACCATGTACTTTAGTGCAGAGTGGTCAGTAAATAACTTGAATGGACCACAAAGAAGGTAGTGTGAAAATTTCTGCAACGAGTACACCATCACAGGAGCTTCTTGTTCAATTTTGGTGTAGTTATTTTCTGTAGTGGAAAGATTTTTGCTGACGAAGTAGATCAGGTGGTCGAGGTTACCGTCTTTAGACTTTGCCAAAACAACTATCAGAGTGACTCCTGATGCATCAATATGGACATGAAATTCCTTGTTTCAATCTAGGTAATATAGGATTGGTGCACTTTCCATTTTATCTTTTAACATGTTGAAGGTGGCATCACATTCATCAGACTAGGAAAACCACTTTGATTTCTTCAACAACTTCTCCAGTGGTGTAATGATCAAGGCATAGTTGTGGATGAACCTGCGGTAGTATCCTGTGTGGCCAAGAGTTGATCTTAACTACTTGATACTGGTTGGTAGAGGCATATTCAAAATTACCACAACCTTGGCAGGATCAATGCACACTCTTTCCTTACAAACTATATGCCCCGAGAGTGTTCCAAAAGGGACAACAAAATGCACTTCTTTAAGTTTAAAGAAATCTGCAGTTGCCTGTAGTGATCAAACATCACTCAGATGAAGCTGAAGTGTCTTTTCAATAAACTATAGATTGTCCAATCATCCATATACACCTTTATAAATATGTGAATATAGTCATGGAAGGAAGAAATTATGATCCTTAAAAATATTGTTGGCCCATTCTTTAGTCCAAATGGCATGACATGGTAGGCATAAGACCCCCATTCAATCGTGAAGGCGGTTTCCTTCTTATCCTCCTCTGTAACATGAACTTGACGATAGCTATAGAACCCATCCATGAAGAAGTAGGCTTCATTACCTGTAACATTATCGAGGACGTCATTTTTGAATGGATTAGGGAAGGGGTCATGGACGCAAGCGATGTTCAAGCTCCTATAATCTACACATACTCGGATTTCTTCAAAATCCTTCTTGTTCTGGATGACAATTGGACTGACCCACTCAGCTTCATCAATTGGGACGATAAGTATTGCCTCCAACATCTTATCAATCTCCTTCTTCACCTTCTCCTTGACCCTTGGGTTTAATCGATATGATCGGTGCTTTATTGGTCTCACACTTGGTTTCAACGAGATCTTCATTTCTCCCAACTCCCCCTTAATTCCTTTAATCTCTACAATAGACGAAGGGAATAGGTCCTCATACTCCTTCAAAATATTAAAGATTTCCTTTGTGTTATGCTCATCCCAATAGTTCCCAATAGAGGCTAACTTTGGGTTCTCGTAAATGCCAATGTTGTGCTTCCACAAATTTAGAGGTTTTAGCTATCAACTAGTTGTTACAGGCCCATCTTATATGTTTCTTTCCTCTTCGTATTACTTAAAGGTCAAGTGTCTTAACCCATCTAAATCACCTCCATCAGATTCAATATTTAGCTTCCCATAAGCGACATCCTCATGGAATCTGGATTCATATATGTGGTCAAAGGAATCTTCATTAGAATAGTCCTCAGTAAGCTTACCTACCAGGAACAAGACCCTTTTGACTTATTTCAAGGAAACTATTATCCTCTCAGCATCATCAATAAAGGATAAATAACATATGAAATGGGTTGTCATGCAGTCCCATTCACTAGTATGCCTCCTTATTTCTTCCTTAATGTACCGCGCCTGGGGGAATGTCCCTAGAGTGTGGATCAAGCTATGCACCTACAGACTCTCTGGAAGTCCTTCTCTGATCCACCTCACTTTATATCTTTCTATATGTTGGTGAGGATGATTATACCTATTAAAGGCCATTTTTCACATCTAGTGAATAGGCTTGCAAACCAAACCTATCATCATCCATGAACACCTTGTCATAATCCCTACACAAGTCCCTAAGCATGACTCTCCCAAATCCCTGAGTTTTTTTATCTTAACTACTTCATTTCAGTGCTTTTAAGACCTTATGCACCATGACCCTTTAGGGACCTGCGTTTAGCAATAGTTTTTTCAATTTTTCACATACTTTGATCCATAATAGGTTGTCCCTTGTTACGGGTGCGTTGATTCTAGAAATATAGGAAAAAAAATAATCCAAAAGTTTCCTCTTCTAGAAGCTTCCAGGAGTTGTTTCAACCATTTACCTTGGATAAGAACATCAAATCCTATCTGATCCTAACTTGGTGATTTCATCTCTTATCCCTTTAGCTCATCCTCCCATCAAGAGTGGATCTCAAGCCTAGATTTGTAAATGGATAAGAATTCCTAAACTACCATCCTCTCCTATATAATTTACTGCCATCCACAAGTTGGGGGTTGGATTTTGCAGACTAATCATACCCTTATACTATTTCTTTGATTATAAGAGAATTATCATTTCCATGCATCAGAGTGATCTTGAGGTGTGCATTGTGGCAAGGAAGGATAAGACAGCTTGGGGAGATCTCTACAAGATCAACTGCCATTTTTAGTTGTAAAATCTCTCTCTTTCATATTAGTACAAAGAGTATATTGCTTTCCTATATGTGTTATGTTATTTTTACATTCATATATTTCAATGTTATGTTGATCCATGAATAGAGTGATTAGATAATGCTACATAAATTTCGTAGCTCTTTGGCTTGTGTTGATTGTTTGTGCAGGTTCTAATTATATTGATTGGGCCTACAGTTAGACCTTACAAGTTAGGAGGAGAGAAGATCTTGTGAAAGATCACAAGTAAGCATCATTCCATTCTCCAATTTCCCTAAGGAGAAATTTATAGTGTTTACTTTTTATTGTTCTAGACCAGACCACTAGGTCTAGGGAAGACACTTTTATCCACAGTCATAGATTTCACATAACAAATTGACAACTTTATTGGGGACCGATTCATTCCCTTAGTGGTTTCCTTGACTTTAGCCTTTGTTACACCTCTTGAATAGACATCCAATGCCTCAATTAGTCTGAATTGACCCTAGGAAGACATTTCATTGAGATTCATTTGATTTTTGTGTCAGAAACTACCTTTTCCTTGATCAGTGCACCCCCTCGTCTACTGACAAAGCATTGCAATGAACCCTAGCCTTCTCTACACTTGCGTTGCAGAGAACTGGTAGCCTATCTGCACCTACACTGACGCCTATTTCATGCAAAAAGTTGCCTCTTGTACCTTTCTCTCTAATTTTCTTTGGTCCAACTTGTTTTCCTTGTGCCTTTGAGTGTGTCCCTATCTCTTTGAAGCCAATAGAAAACTTAATTTTGTGTGAAATTGAGTGAATTTTCCTTTGGTAATTATTCAGAGGATTTCTTCAATTTATTAACAAATTTTGAGGTTTGCTTGTGTATGAGTTTTAATCACCTATGTTAGGATACTCTGACACATAGGAAATAGTTAAGTATAACTTGGTCCAGTGTAGAGGTAGGTAAAGTGTGTTTCTTTACTATGTACTTTTGTAACTTACAATTTGATGGTCACGATATGTTCTAGATATGAAGTGATTTGACGGTTCATTCTCTCCTCGGTATTACCGACACTTGATCCATGGCTTAACACCCGATTAGTCCATGATCTCTATTTAAAGAGCATGGAGGGTCATTTGTAAGATGACCGTTCATGAGAGAAGCTTATATACATTTTCTTTCTTTTATTAATAAATTGCCTAAAGTGGTTGCGTTGGCTCGGGTCATGGATTGTTTCCCTCTTTGAGGGTTTTAACCATGTCAATAATATTGGTGTATTTATCTATGATCTACTTGTGAGCGGTGTCCTTTGGTTTTCTATATGAGGAACTTACCCTATAAATTCCTACATGGTATCAAATCTATTTGAGGGTCGCATCCTTTGATGATTCAAATCCAAAGTCGGTACAACTGCATCCAACTGTTGTTTCCTAAATCTACTGTCTCTGACTTCTTTCGGGCCGAGAGGACTACTCTATTGTGTTAGAAGAATCTATTCCAGTAAGGAACCCCTTTCGTTTCACACGAAAAGTTTTCTGGTAGCCCTAGCTACGTCAGTTTTAAGATTTGGATGTATATAGTCTTTATTTGTAGTTTTGGTTATTCATCTCTTTGTTTATTTCGGTTTATTTAGCTTTCTGTTTTTTGTTATCGAATATAGACCTTTCATATCTGCATATGCTCTTTTCCCCGCGACTCTTTGTGATCTGGGCAAATCAGAAACAGAAATGAAGTATTTTTCTTATGCGTATGCTCTTTTCCACAGTGCCTTAGTGTGATATCGGAAAACCAGAAACATTGAATAAAATATTTAGTTTTTCGTTGAAAGCTAACTTCAAGCCATAAGGTTTGGTTTTTTTTTTCTTGTCCGTGTTGGGTTGTGTGTTTTTTGTTTTGTAGGAAAAAAGGGCTTTTTCAAGTAAGAACGCACTCCAAAGCTTTAGTGAAAAATAAAAAATATAAAATCAAAATCAAAATAAAAAACCCCTTCCTCTTTTCCAAAAATTACTAACTTTTTAAACTAGCTTACTTGGTCCAAAGTTACTTTATGAGAATAGAGGTCTTAGGTTCAAGCCTTTCTTTTTGTTGAGTTACTTTTTCAAAAAGCACAGGTAACTTGTGTTTTAAAATTAGTTTATGTAAAAGTGTTCTCACCCATTATAAAAAGTGAGTCACTTATAATTCTAAAGTCTCTTAATCTTTTATTTAAATTACAATTTAGTGGGTAGCTCATAAAGTACCATTGTAAAAGTGACTTTCACTTATTTATAAAAGTGGGTCACATAATTTATTTTTTTTAAAGTGAGCTAATTAGATTAAGTTTGGAAAGAGTAAGGATTTTTTTTAAAATAAAACATTATCATTCACTTCCGCACATTCACGTACTTTCTCGACATCTTCAACAACTTTTCTTCAAAAAGCCATAACTTCTTCATCCGGAAACCGTTTTCAGAGTTTTTTTCTTAATCAACGTAATTTTTCGAGAACTTTTCATTGGAACACTTAGTTTCAGCATCTACAACTTCAGTTTCTATTAAAATGGAAAGTCCATGCTAAGTTATTCTTGATAGCACCAACTACTTCCAATGGGTGTCCTACAAGGAGGATTTACTTAGAAGTAAAGGTCTTTATAGAATAGCCTCAGGCCAAGAGTCTAAACCTAAAGATGAAAATAAGACAGTCAAATGGGAAAATAAGCAATATCAAGCACATGGGTTGACAGGGATGTCTATTTCTCCATACCTTAGATTCCATATCGCGGAACTTGATACCCCTGATGAAGTAATAAAACAACTCAATAAAGCTTTTGGAATTAAAAATTAAATTAGAGCCCATCAACTCGAAAATGAGTTGCTTACGTTGGACCCCAATAATTTTTCTTCCATTGAAGATTTTTTGTCCAAGTTCAAGACCCTTAGACTTCTCTTGGAAGGTGTTAAGGCTACGAAAGAAGATGGTAACTTTATCTATTCCATTCTTACTAAGTTAGGACCAACCTACTCTGTGTTTATTTCTACCTTCCATTCTACTAGAGAAACCTTTATTTCTCAAGGGCGAGCCTACAAGTCCCCCTCTTTTGATGCCTTTTGTGATTCTTTAATAAGAGAACAAGAAAAACTCTTACATCTTGGTCTTTTTAATCTTGGAAACTCTTCTAAGAAAGCCTTAGCCACCTAGTAACAACCAAATTCAAAGAATCCTAAGAAGCAGCATCATAAAAAGAATGGTCCTAAAACAACCAAGGGCCCTAAGCACTTTCAGTCTCAAAATTATAAGGAAAATAAAAACAAAGGGAAGAAGACTGATAGACATTGCAACTTTTGTAATCGAGATGGCCACTTAAAATCTAAATGCTTTAAGAAGATGGAAGCCTTGGAAGGAGCAATGAAGAAGCATAACATCCATTTGGATCACTCTTCAACTTCAACTTCATCTTCAAGAATAACACTTTCTGCATGTAGTTGTCAAACATCCCAGTTTGGTTATGCACTAAATGTATCTTCTTCTTCTTCTCATTCTCATGAGTGGCTCATTGATTCGGGAGCTTCTTATCACATGGCGAAAAACAAAGCCATGTTTTCTTCTTTAAATGATTGTAACACCAAAAATAAATATGTTGGTGATGATAGATCTCTTAGTGTTGTAGGGACTAGAACTATTCATCTAGACAATTTTCAATTTAATGATGTATTATGTCTTCCAATTACCCTGCAACCTTCTATCTGTATATTAGATAACTCATTTAGGTGAAGGTAAAATCGTTGAATTTTCAACTCATGATGTTGTAATTAAGGACCTAAGAGATCCTAGACACATCTTAGCTACTGGCATTATTGATGATTCTACAAGGTTGTATAAGTTTAACAACTTTCGGTCATCAACTCTTCCCTTAGTATTTGTTGCTCATAATGATGAAGTAAACAAACTTTTGCATGAGCAATTTTGTCACTTAAACTATCGCTCCCTTCAAAATCTATGTAAAGAAAATATGGCGATAGGTCTTCCTATGATATCTTGCAAAGATGGTTTTTGTTCCAGATGTGTACTCAAAGAACTTCATCAGGATAGTTTTGAAAAACGTGCTTGTTGGCATGCCTCAACCCCTTTACAGCTTGTTCATAGTGATTTATGTGATCCACTTCTAGTTGTTTCATTCTCTGGCAACAAGTATTTCTTAACTTTCATTGATGATTTCTCCAGACGCACTTGGGTATACTTCTTAAAATTCAAAAGTGAAGTGTTTAACATGTTCTTGGCCTTTAATTCATTTGTTGAGAAACAATCTGGACATCAAATTCTTAAGCTAAGATATGATAATGGTGGATAATATGTTAACAACAAATTAATCAACTTTTGCACTGAGCATGGAATTCAAATGCAACATATTGTTCCATATACTCAGAAACAAAATGGTGTAGTTGAAAAGAAGAATTGCACCTTAAAGGAAATGGCTAATTGTATGCTTCAATCTAAAGGACATAGTCTTAATTTTTGGGCATAAGCAATTAACTATGTAAATTACATAATAAATCGCAATCCTACTAAGGTTTTAAAGAATATCACTCCAGAAGAAGCATGAAGCTCAATCAAACGAGATGTAAGTCACTTTTGTGTTTTTAGAATTGAAGCATGGGCCCATATGCCCGATGAGAAACATGAATCCTTATAACCTAAGAGTGAAAAATGTATTTTTGTTGGATATTCTGAAGATGTCAAAGGATATAGAATTATTTCACCTAAATACAAAAATGTTATTATTAGAAGAGATGTAAATTTTGTTGAAAATATATCAGCCTATGAGCCTAGTTCGACGGATGTGCCACCTCTCTCTATCCCTTCTACTTCTAAAAATATTTCTTCTACAGATGATGACAGCGAGGATGAAAATCCTCCCCCACCTTCTCAGGATCCTCCTTCAGC
>APFE030774745.1:195318-280258 GCA_000404065.3 Pinus taeda
GAGAGAGAGAGAGAGAGAGAGAGAGAGAGAGAGAGAGAGATAGTACATTTACAACTGAAGTCAACACTTTGACTTATCTAGATGACAGCATAGATCATCTGTAATAAGATGATACATGAGATCAGTTGAAGACATGTTCCTTCAACCGATTCTCCAAGGTGACTCCACCTATCATCATGCTACATCTCGTCATCATGTTGTGCCTCATCGTGTTACACCATGTTGCACCCATCATCACAATGCTGCATCTCATCATGCTTCATCAATCATGACGGTACCCATCACTATACTGCATCATGTGCCATTGTTGCACCATGTTTGCATACTAACCTATGTGTTTGTTGCACCTAGCTAGCTTGTTGTCCCTTGCTTGCTTGTTGTCCCGAGCATGCTTGCTGTCCCTAGCATGCTTGTTGTCCCTTGCACGCTAGTTGTACTTGATGCACTAAGTATCATGTTTTTGTCCCAATGTGTTATACTAGCAGCACTATGAAATATCATATTGTTGTACCTCACCATTGTGTTTCCCCTTATTATGTTATGATACACTTCATCATTATACCCATCATGTTGCAGCATTCATCTACATGCTACTGCAATATATCTATTTCTTGCAACATCATGTTGCTTCAATGTATCATCACTATTTTCTCCATCCAAGTGACTGTACTATTATCAACACAATCCTAACATAAGCTGCCTTGATGGATAGACTTCAATGTATACCCTTCAACACTCTTCTCCATGTCATACAAGTTGCTTTCAGACCTTCCTTCCTCCATGGCTGTGATGCTTGAATAGTCTTCCTTTATATCACCTAGAGGACTATGGTTAGGGTAACATAAAGCTTCTCCATAGGGTTGCGTATAGGGAAGCGTAGGGCTCTCCATAGAGCTGCATATAGGGCAGCGTAGGTCTCTCCATAGAGATGTGTATAGGGCAGCATAGGTCTCTCCATAGAGCTATGTATAGGGTAGTTTAGGGCTCTCCATGGAGTTGTGTATAGGGCAGCGTAGGGCTCTCAAATAGAGTTGTGTATAGGGCAACATAGGGCTCTCCATAGAGTTGTGTATAGGGCAGCGTAGGGCTCTTCAATAGAGGTGTGTATAAGGCAGCGTAGGGCTCTCCATAGAGTTGTGTATAGGGCTAGGGCTCTCCAATAGATCTGTGTATAGGGAAAGGTAGGGCTCTCCAATAGAGCTATGTATAGGGAAACGTAGGGCTTCTCTTTTAGACCAGCAATTAGATCTCTCCTTGTTGCATTATGTAGGCTTCCTTTACTGTGTTAAAATCTCCTCCATGATAGCGTTAGGATCTAGGGCAGTGTATCCTCTTTATACTCTCCTCCCACCAAAACCCAAAGACAAGTGGAGAGGAAGAGATCACCAAGAGGATGTGTGTACAAAGGATTTTCAAGGCATGTCTATTTATACTAAAATGTTGAGAACAAGTGGGCTTTATTTGGTTGTTGGCCAACCTTGACAAATTGTCCCATAACACAAATAAATCCATATCTCCATGAATACTTATCAAAATCGGATGATCTTTAGATCAATCCTACACCTCTCGATGAGAGGGATCCAAGAAAAATATCAACTATATTTAATAAGATTACCCACATGGAGTTTGGCCCTACTTTCCAATTTTAACACTCCCTCTCAACTAGGGAGAACTCCATCTGTTGATCCATATGTCCGACTGTACTATCTCTACCATCAGTGCCCTGCACTGCTCTGCTCTGCTCTTCTCTGCTTTGCGCTTCTCTACTCTGTTGAACCATGAAGAAGAAGAATTGATCGAGAATGTCTCATACCATTCTTTACTGACCTGAAGTTAGTTTCATCTAAAGAGAGTGTGTCATATCACTCTTACTGACCCGGAGTTAGTTTTATTGATCCCAAATCAATATCACAAGAGAGTGTCTCAAACCATTGATACTGATACCATATCAGTTTCATTAATCCCAGATCAATGGAGGTCATCCTAGCATAGGGAGTACGATAGATACAACGATGGGTCCATTGATAGTACTATTATGGTCCCTAACCCTATTTCCCTGTTCATTGATTAGATGAGAGGTACTTCCCATGAGTCCCAGACTACATGGGTAGGATGTCTTGATAGGAGAACTAATCATCATTTCCCATAGGAGAACGAATCATCCTGTCCAATAGTTTCCATAGCAAAACTAATCATCCTGGCCCACAGGAGAAATAATCATCCTGTCCCAAAGTCATCATGGGGTATCATAGGGGAAGGTTGAACCTTTCATCCTATACATACCGCACCACCAGGGGAGGGTGAGTCGCCCTGTAGTCGTATGTCGCTCCAGTAAGTACCCCAAGCCCCCAGAGCTCGCAGAGTTCAATGTATGCAACATACAGGACTCTTATAAGAAGGTCTCTCAACGACTCCAAGTCGTTCGGGAAAGTCACAGATTTGACATTTCCCTGGGGCTTTGACAAAATGTCTATGACCTATACATCAGTCTCAATGCGATGGAGCCTCCTCACTCATCAAATTACCATATCCCTGATAAGGTAGTATTTGATGTCTATATGTTGGAGCAATCATCGAATACATGACTCCCCAACAATTGAGTCCCCCCTGGTTGTCATAGAGGATCACGGTGGTATTCATCATACGTACAAATAGCTCACTGAAGAGCTTCCACAACCAGGAAACTTCATAGGAGATCATACTCATATATATGTATTTGGTCTCAACGATGCTTATAACAACCGACTTCTTCTTCCTGCTCATCCATGAAATCGAAGCAGAACCCAAAGAGAACTAGCACTGAGAAGTGCTCTAGTGATCCTCCACACTTCCTTCCCAATCAACATTCGAATAATCATGTAGCTTCATATTTCCGGTAGTGTATCTCAATCCATGAGAGATTGTGTTCCGAAGATATCTCAAAAGATTCTTGGCACCAATCCAATGAGGCTCAACCAAATATGAGCTCACCATGCTAACTACAAAACATATGTCCAGACGGAAGTTCACCAAGAACATCAATGAAAATGAGTTTATGAAACTTAGAGGCATTTCCCAAATCTGGTCTGGCATCATCACCATATAACTTCTGAAAGTTAAGATCCTTCAGGTAGTCACGGGCTTGCAGTTTACCATTCCACATTCGGAATCCAACTCCCTCTTACTTCTGCAAGTGAGAGGGTCTACACCTATCTGAAATACGTCGTCCTCAGAAGGTGTCGATATGAGAGTTCTATCATCCACAACCTTCAAACAATGGTTTGGATCGACTTCGCTCTTAGTGAATCTCAGCTTCATCTGACAGTTATCAATCCTCTCATATAAAACCTGAGGTGATTTGCTTCAAGCCATAGAGGGCTTTCTTCCACCGGCACACATGAGATTCCCGATCATGGATATCAAAACCCTCGAGTTGTTCCAAACCTATGGACTTGCGACATGAGGGAAATGGTCTCCTTGTAAGATTTTCCCTTCGGTACATCTCATACATGTACCTTCATGCTCCTTTTGAATTTAGGCATCTCTACCCTCGTTTGACTTACAAAACTCTGTTGCTATGTGTCAACTGACATGGTCCCCAATGGACTTCCTTCCAACCTTGAACTCAAAGATAAAAGCATATTTGAAAATTCTATTTCCAAACACTTACGTTTCCATCGATGAATGTCACCCTGAAATCTTTTGGCTTCCATTGCCAAAATGGACACTAGGTTCTTCTTGCGATCAGGTACATAAAAGAGATTCTTGTAAATTAATCGAGTTACCCCCATTAAATTGAGGGGTAACATTCCCTACACCCTTTTTGGGATAGGTGGCATCGACTCCAAGTATAATCCCATGGTTGTTTCCATCTCTACCAAATTTGAGAGAGCACCCTTCTATCCGATAAGGTGCCTTGAAGCACTACAATCAATAAGCCAGATTCCAAAAGAATCTGAAGGAGAGGGCCAATACAAGATAACGCTTATTTATCTTATCAAAAACAACATTTGATTCATCATACCTAGGTTTCCTTGCTTTCTCTGAAGAGTCAGTCGTTTCCTTGATGACTTGCATTACCTGTCATTCCTTTGATCATTGAAGATGTCCCTGCAATGATTGTTATCATCATCAAGTGATGTGTCGCTTCCATTCAGGCACTCCTTCGCATAATGGCCGAACTTATTGTAACCAAGGAATCTACGTTTCCTTCCACCCTTAGATCCAGACTTCCCAATGAAGTGATCTTTAGGTAGGCCATCAAAAGCTTCTACTGTGCTATTCTGATAATATTCTCTACTTCGATTTCACCCTTGGTGAATTTGAAGAGGGATAAGGAATCCACTGATCCTTTTCCAACTCCCTTCGGTGATTGCTCTTTCACTCTTTCTTGGGCTTTGTCTTTACCTCAGCTCTGATACCATGTTAAGTTTAGGTATGTTCTATGCTTAGAGCAATTTATTTCAATTTTCATAGTTAGCTCAATATCTTTTCCAAATTAGAAATCACATCAACATTAAAGTAAACTACAGATAGAACATAAACATAAATCGCAAAAGACAAGCCAAGACAAGAGGACACAATATGTGGCACTAGCCAAGGACAAAACCCAATGTGGGAAAACCCTTGATCAGTTCTTCTTATATGTTCTTCAATAGTTCAGCAGAGAGAGAGAGAGAGAGAGAGTACATTTACAGCTGAAGTCAACACTTTGATTTATCTAGATGCGATCATATACATGAGATCAGTTGAAGACATGCTGCTTCAACTGATTCTCCAAGGTGACTCCTTCAACTATCATCATGTTTTATCTCGTCATCATGTTGCGCCTCACCATGCTGCACCATGTTGCACCCATCATCACAATGTTGCATCTCATCATGCTTCATCAATCAGGATGGTACCTATCATTGTACTGCATCATGTGCCATTGTTGCACCATGTTGCCATACTGACCTATGTGTTTGCTGCACCTAGCTAGCTTAATGTTCCTTGCTTGCTTGTTGTCTCGAGCATGCTAGTTGTACTTGTTTCACTAAGTATCATGTTGTTGTCCCAATGTGTTATACTAGAAGCACTATGAACTATCATACTATTGTACCTCACCATTGTGTTGACCCTCATTATGCTATGATACACTTCATCGTTGTACCCATCATGTTGCAACATTCATCAACATGCTGCTGCAATATATATGTTGCTTGCAACATCATGCTACTTCAATGTATCATCATTGTTTTCTCCATCCAAGTGATTGTACTATTATCAACACAGTCCTAACATATGTTGCCTTGCTAGATAGACTTCAATGTATACTCTTCAACACTCTTCTCCATGTCATACAAGTCGCTTTCAAACCTTCCTTCCTCCATGGTTGTGACTGGGGCGTGCTTGAATAGTTAAGGAAGCATAGAGGACTATGGTTAAGGAAGCATAGAGCTTCTCCATAGGGTTGCGTATAGGGTAGCATAGGGCTCTCCATAGAGTTGTGTATAGGGCAGCGTAGGGCTCTCCATAGAGTTGTGTATGGAGCAGCATAGGGCTCTCCATAGAGCTATGTATAGGGTAGTGTAGGGCTCTCCATAGCATTGTGTATAGGGCAGCATAGTGCTCTCCAATAGATTTGTGTATAGGGTAGCATAGGGCTCTCCATAGATCTGTGTATAAGGTAGTGTAGGGCTCTCCAATAGATTTGTGTATAGGGAAGCGTAGGGCTCTCCATAGATTTTTGTATAGGGCTAGGGATCTCCAATAGAGCTGTGTATAGGGCAGTGTAGGGCTCTCCAATAGAATTGTGTATAGGGCAGCGTAGGGCTTCTCTTTTGCACCAACAATTAGATCTCTCCTTGTTGTGTTATGTAGGCTTCCTTTACTATGTTAAAATCTCCTCCATGATAGTGTTAAGATCTAGGGTATCCTCTAGGGTAGTGTATCCTCTTTAGATCTCTCCTCCCACCAAAACCCAAAGACAAGTGGAGAGGAAGAGATCACCAAGAGGATGTGTGTACAAATGACTTTCAAGGCACCTCTATTTATACTAAAACGTTGAGACAAGTGGGGTTTATTTGCTTGTTGTCCAACCTTGACAAATTATCCCATAACACAAATAAATTCATATCTCCATGAATACTTATCAGAATCAGATGATCTTTAGATCAATCCTACACATCTCGATGAGAGGGATCTAAGAAAAATATCAGCTTCCATTAATAAGATGACCCACATGGAGTTTGGTCTTAGTTGCCAATTTTAACAGACTTGCATAAAGAAATCTATATGGAACAACCTCTTGGATTTATACAAATAGCCTCCAGCCTTGTATGTTGACTTAAGAAATCCATTTATGGTCTCAAGCAAGACCCTCGGGTTTGATATGCCAAAATGGATAGATTTCTTTTAGATACTGGCTTTTCTAGGTGTCATTCTGACAATACTATCTACACCAAGAAAGTGGGTAAGTCTTTTATCATTCTTGTTCTTTATGTTGATGATATTATCCTAACTGATAGTGATCCCAACCTTATAAACCATGTGAATTCCGACCGTAAAAATCAGTTTGAAATGACAGACTTAGGGCCCTTGCATTATTTTCTTGGTCTTCAAGTCTTGTGATCTAAGGAAGGTATTTCCCTTTCCTAGTCCAAGTATGCATGTGATCATCTACACCACTTTCAGAGGGAAGAATGTAAGCCAGCCCCTTCTCCCTTTCAGTCTAGAGCCAAACTTTTAGTCACTTGTCCTGAAGTTGGTGCTGCCTTATACCGTCAGCTTGTAGGAAAATATTTTATCTGACCCATACTCGTCCTGACCTTTCTTTTGTTGTTGGCCTTATTGCTCGGTTTATGAAAAACCCACATGAAATTCATTGGAAAGCAGCTAAAAGAATACTTCGTTATGTTCGAGGTACAGTTCAGTTTGGGATTCATTACAGTGCAGAAGCATCTCCTCTATTGGTTGGTTTCACTGATTCCGATTGGGTTGGTGACCCTAATGATCAGAAATCTACTACAGGTTATGTCTTCACTCTTGGTTCTGGACCTATTACATGGGTTTGCAAGAAACAAAGTGCCATTTCTCTTTCTTCAGCAAAAGCAAAGTATTGTGGCATCTTAGAAGCTAGTAAGGAAGCCTTGTGGCTTCGTCAGATCCTGTCAGATTTTGGCTTTTAGCAGCAGCATCCGACTACACTTTGGTGTGATAATCAAAGTGACATTCAAATATGCAAAGATCGAGTCCAACATCAGATAATCAAACACACTGAACTACACATGCACTTCATCAGAAAGCTAATTCATGACCATGTTCTTGAAGTGCAATATTGTTCCACTGATGATCAAGTCGCAAACATCTTTACAAAGGCTCTCACAGAGGGGAAATTTACTAAACTTCAATTTATGGTTGGAGTTCAGGAAGTTGTCACTAAGAGGGGATAGGCTCTAATGCATCCTTCCTTCTCCTATTGTTTCATATTTGTACCTCTTTCAATTCTTTCCCAAGTTGTTCTTAAGGGGGGATGTTACGATATTCTGACACATAGGAAATAGATAAGTATAACTTGGTCTAGTGTAGAGTTAGGCAAAGTGTGTTTGTTTACTATGTACTTTTTTAACTTACAATCTAATGGTCACGATATGTTCTAGACATGAAGTGATCTGATGGTTCATTCTCTCATCGGTATTATCGATACTTGATCCGTGGCTTGACACCCAATTGGTCCATGATCTCTATTTAAAGAGCATGGGGGGTCATTTGTAAGATGATTGTTCATGAGAGAAGCTTATGTAAATTTTCTTTCTTTTATTAATAAATTGCTTGAAGTCACCACATTGGCTCAGGTCGTGGACTGTTTCCCTCTTTGAGGGTTTTAACCGCATCAAGAATACTGGTGTATTGATCTATGATCTATTTGTGAGTGGTTTCCTTTGGTGTTCTATCTGAGGAACTTACCCTGTAAATTCCTGCAATGTCATCATCCTTTTTATAAGATTTTATTTCTTCTTGTCAATTTGGGTTTGTATACATAAATTGATTGTTGAATTTGAAAAGTAACTTTTACATTATAGTTAAAGTCTATGTGGTTCCTTTTCGTCAGCGATCAAGTTGCATTATATGTTTCTTTAAATTTGAAACATTAAAAGAAAAGAAAAGAAAAACAATTATTTGCATTGCATATAGGGCTTTGATTTTGATTGGAATAGTGACGTTGAGGAGATCAATTGTTGCATCACTTGTTTGTTGCATTGTTGATTGATTTCTTCTCCCCTTACCTAATTAGGCATTTCATTGTTAAAAGTAAAATTAAAAGAGTTCTTTTTTTCATATTAATTTCATCATAGGTATGTTCAGGTGACATAGAGTTTTGAGCCTTGAAAACTGAAACATAATTCAAGATAAAATCTAAAATTTACTTAATCAACCTAAGGAGAATTTGAAACTTAACGACACACATAAAGGTCTATGCGAGAGATGTGTTTCAACATCTTTAAAAGTAGGACTTGTCGTTTTTTTTCTAGCGTGGTATTCTAAGGGTGATATCTTGTTCCACCAAAAACAGGAGTTTATTTTTTCTTTTTGCATGATCTTAGATGAGTGTGTCAAGTTGTCTTAGTGGGTAGGTGTTAGGTTAGCAGTCTCAAAGGTCTAGTTTCCCTTTTATGTCCAAATAAAGCTTAAGACCCTTTTCTGATGTTTCATGAGTCCCAAAACCCTATCTAGAAACTCCTAGCTCAAGGAAAATTTGAAAATTTTGAAATTAGTACCGAAACTACATTTTTGTAGCACATACAGTGTTGCGCTAAGAAAACACTACTCTTTCCGCAACACTTTTCGCAGTGTGCTACGAAAGCACGGATTTGTAAAAAAAACAATCTTGTCAAATATCAGTCCAATAAAAATCCGTTAGAATTTTCATGATTAGGTGTCAGTCACAAGTCAGTCCACGAGCATGCCACCGCTCCAAACTCATTATTTTGAATTTAGGGGTCATTATGTATCATAATTTCAAAATTTGAAGAAGCCAGCTAGCCTCATCTTCTTAAGTTGCATGCAAACCCTGTAACCGAGTTGTATTTCGACAGTAAACTTTGGGAATCATTCACCTAGGTCTTTCCTCATCCATCATTCAGGCGAGGCTGATCATTATTCAAGCGAGGCTGATCAATTGAATTTCAAGAAAAACTGCTTTTGTTACAATGACTTAAAAGAAAGGATGACAGAGGAAAAGAAGTGCCACAAGTCTGGACATTGTTTGAGAACCGAGCCAAAAAGTACCGAGGTCCTAAGCAGAGACAAAGTTGTTGTGGAGGCCGTCAAAAAAGTAGGGTGCTGGAAGTTTTGAAAAAAATTGCAAGGAGGGCATACCCAAGTAACCAAGGAGTTTTCACTTCATTTTGATGGTTTAAAGACAAAGGTCAGAATGCTTGATATACAAGTTTCTCCAGAGGTTATATCGTTGGTCACCGAAATTCCTAGGGGACAAGAGGCCTGGTTCAAGACTTTTAGATTCAATATGGAACCCTGCAAGGTGTTCTTGAAGCCACAGTTTTCAGAAACTGACTTAAACAAAGCAGTTTCCAAAGATTACATCAAGGACAGCTACACCAACCTGCTCTTCAACATCCAGCGTTATTTCACCTGTGAAGGCAGATATCAGAAGGTCTATTCATATCATTTCAAACTTCTTCTAAATTTTACTGGTATGATTTCTCTAGATTTGGCTTACTTCTTATTTGGAAGTATAGCTAAGATGGCAAACAAAATTCAGCGAAAGTCCCAAGGGTGTGAGACTTCCCTGTTTCATCATGGCCTAATTAAGTTGATAGTGTTAAATGAACTCAAAAGGGTCAAAAAAGATTAGTCCTCGTTTTTGTTTATATGTGACTTTGGAACAGAAAAGCAGGGTGAAGGTACTAGCTCTGAGCTCAAAGAAGCTTCATTAGCTGAAGCTAGCAGGTGTGCAATGACCAGGGCAAAAAGGTTTGCCAAGTTAAAGCCAAGGAAGTAGGTGAAGGAAAAAGAAAGAAAAACCTCAGTAGTAAACAGTCCAACAGTAATTCTTGAGACTCCTAAGTCTGCTAAGGGAAAGATGTCTGAGCTTAAAGGAGAAACACCAGAATAGTCATCCAGCAAACCAGTTCAAAGAAGACTTACTAAAAGCCAGATTGCAAAGGAAAAAGGGAAATAGTGATTTCAGAAGAAGGTTCAAGCTTGAAGGGTAGCTTAAGTGACATCTTAAAGGCAATTGACATTACGGAATCCCCTTTGGTGCAGGCAGATGTAACAAAGCTTGATCAAAAGAAGTTGAAGAAGGTGAAGTCCTACAGAAATCTGGAATTCAAGGATGAGGTTGCAGCTTTTGTGTTCAAACCCCGAAAACCCTTAACCTGACAGTCCAAGAAATTGCAGGAGTCCAATGTTGAATTGGAGAGAACATAAGAGCCCTTTGTTGTTGTGCAAAAAGAGTTAGAATTACCATCTTCAAGACCTCAAGGAGATAAAAACACGGTTCCTACTACTCAAATGAAAAAGGCCAGTTATGAAGTCATGGAAACAAGGTTAGAAGCTGCAAACAATGAGATTGCTAAGCTAAGGGCGAGAGCAAGAGAACATGCAGCTGAAAAGACAAACTTCAAAAGGATGAAGGTTCTCTAGGAGGCAGAAAGAGTACCCAAATCAGAAATAGTTAGCAGTGAGCAGCAATTCTTTACCTGAACTGTCCATGCAATCAAAGAAGCCAAATTTGTGAGAAAAATTAATAATAAACTTAGAGCTACAAGCAAGGGTTTGAGGAGGAAAATTGAAGATCTGAAAATGAAACTAACCACTCTGGAAAAGATGTCTACAACATTGATGAAACAAGGTGTTGAAGAAAGGCAGTGAAGGAGAGGCATTGAAACAGTTTTGGCACATAAAAGAATTTTGGCATAGAAAGGAAGAGCAGCTGCAAAGAAGAAAATCTATGAAGGAATGTCATTTTGATTTTTGGTTAATACATTATTCTTCTCAAAATTTTGGAAAAATCTCCCAAACCATTGGTTTTTTGCAGACTATGTTAAAAAGAACACACACAAAGCTTCAAGGAGTTCTTCAAAGACAAAATGAAGACTATGCTACGAAAACAGAGTATTTTCTAAGCACAGTCATGTTTTCATCCACATGCTTGAGTTCCCTTTTTTGCACGGATGGAAAATAATGTTTCAACAAATCATTAATGCTTGACTCTTGTAAACTAGCAGAGAACTGTTTGAAGATAAGAACAAAGGGTTAAGGACCTAAAAAAGAGGAACCCTGTTTCCTGATTTTTAGGGCAGTTGAGGCATTTTGTAGTAGGTTTTTGCAACAGCATCATGGTCATCACCAAACTCGAGGACATGGATGGATACTAATCAAACAGTGTATTAAACACTCAGATAAGGATGTTGAAGACTTGTTTTAGGAGTTCTAGTCCTATTTGTATTAGGACTCTTAAAAGACAGCTAGTTGTCAAGTTGTAATTAAATAGTTTGTTTTCTAAATAGATAGGTGTCTAAGTTAGGAATTAGAATTCCTTCAAAGGTGGATGATAGTAACAAATGATGTAAATTTCTATATTAAGCTTGAAAATCGAATTCCTTAGGGTTGGAAATTTCATTTTTAAAGGAAAGATTGTGTTATTGTAAAGGTTGTGTTTTTTCATACTTAATACAGTGATTAGTTTGACTACTCAAGATTCACAAAGAGTTTATATGTTTGATGTTCTTATGGCTTTATAGAATTACTTATTTGCAGTGGTATGAGCTTGTGATACTTAGAATTCATTGGAAAATGCTCTAACTTCCTTCACATGTTTGTAAACTGTGTTGTTTCACTATGTTATTGTTTTCTTCATAAACCTAAACTCTAAGTGCCTTGACTTCCATATCTCGTTGATCATGTTGTTTTGTTGAAGACCATTTTGACTCCATAGCCCAATAAATGTTTTCTAATCATATTTTCAACCAATCAACAAGTTATACTTCCATTCATTTTGTTCCTAGAGTTAGCCATCAAATCATTAATCAAATCCCTAAACCTAGTGAGAGAGCCCTCTCAGGTTGAGGAGGCTAAGCCTCAACTAAAAGATTGGTTTGAAAGAGTTACTCGGAGTTTGCTTGATAAGCAGCCTATCAAGGTCAAATTTTGTGATAACACCACGTACGTAAGTGTATTAGACTATTCTACACATACCTTCAGGTATATTGGATGGCTCTTCATGTATGATAAGTATATGGGAATGCTCTCATCGAACAGTTATGCATTAGACAACACTAACACAGACTGCACTTCCACGTACTATCGAGTACATTTTGGAATTCCACCATAGGTTTCTATCCTCACCTTAGGTAATCAAGTCAGCTGCCTTGTATATTGTGATACACCAAACATAACATTCGGGGAGATTTCCTACCCATACATAAATCCTTGTTCTCTAAAGTGGTTTATTGCAGTACATAGTTGCTTGGTAAACCCTTCTACCCAGTTACCCCTTTTTTTGTGTCTTTAATTGCTAAAATCAATTAAATAAACATGAAACAACATTCCCCCCCCCCCCTCCCCGTGAACAACTCCTTAGTGGATATTAGGTTGAGACTAATGGTAACAGTTCCTAAGTCTACCAATCAAGGAAAACCTCTGACGGGAATCCTAGTTCTTTTCCTCCTTTTGGAAATATTGGTGCTCCTTATATGGCAATGTTGTCCCTTCTCAGATTTAGCATTATTTTGCTAGTTTGGTTATTTTTGACCCCTATGGTTCTGAATGTCCAAAATGTTCCTCAACCAAGTAGTCCTCCACATGAACAACATCAACCTCAAGTTGATCCTAAAGTTGACCCTTTACCTTCTTCACTTGTTGTTTCTCCATCCCTTTCTTCCTCCTTTCTTGGTGAAAGCCTTTATTCTAGTAACCAATATGCTAAGAAGAAGAAAAAAGGGAAGAGGAAGAAGAACAAGAAAAATAATTAGGGGAGCAACCTAGCAACCATTATTACAAATGCAACTAGTATGGAGAAAACTTCCAATCAGCCCTGAAAAGTTAAATTACCTTGCAAGTTATGTAATGGTGACCACCTTCTTAGAGATTGTCCTGGTATTCCCAAGGTATTTAAAGTGTGGTCTATAGGCTCACATCAGCGTTTGTCGTCAGCTTCTAGAGATCATGTTGGTCAAAAACTATCGACTAGTGATCATAAGGTTCACGATAAAAAAGGTAAAGTCAAGTTTCCCTGTGGGTTATGTGAAGGAAAATATCTTATTCACCTTTTTCCTTATGTGGATGAAACCTAAAAAGTATTGGAAAACCTTATAGCTTATCAGCCTCAATTTCAAGCTGGTTACTGAAAATTTTGCCCTAATCCTCCACTAGTTGATGAAGTGATTAATCAAAATCCACCTATAGTCAATCCCACACTTTATTAACATGAATCCCATGAGTCTATTCCTGACCAACCATTGGTTGATAAAATAGTTGACTCGATTCCACCTTTCATTCATCATACCTTTCCCATAAAGAGTGAGTCTCATACCACTAAGGTTCTTCTCATTTCTTTAGATTCCAATGAATTGAGGGACAATCCTCATGTTCCCATGATACAAGGGGGAAATCCTCCCATTGCCACAGCACAATGGAGCATTTCTCCCATTCCCATAGCATAAGAGGAAGTTCTATTGTTCTCATAACACCCCCTCCAAGTAGTATGGTCACTTCCTTTTATTGGAGTCGACTGGCAGGATATCATCTTCTTCCTTTTGTGCCCTTTTAGATCATAGTATAGGCTTATAATGCGCTCATGCCCAAAAAAATCATAAACAAAGGCACATCTATTAGTATTCTTTCCTTAACTACTTGGAAACTTTTAGGCTCCCCATAGCTTGTGCCCCTTACCCATAATTTGTTGGCTTTTAACAGAGGAACCGATGTTCGGGATCCTTCCTCAATTTCCTATTACTTTGGAAGGAAATATTGTCTATATCAATGTGATGGTAGTCCTAGTCCCTTGGATTTTAATTTACTCCTTGGGAATGACTATGTTTATGACATGGGAGCTCTTGTCTCTTCACTCTTTCGTGTGACGTGTTTCCCACATGAAAGAATAATTGTGACCATTGACCAACTTTCATTTTTTAGTCCTAATTTTCCTCCCAATCAACCAGCATCCCTAAATGGCCCTTATATGCAAGTGATATATTCCCCACCACAAATTAATTATGTGGAAACTGTTCTATGGTTGCATCTACTGGTGATCTAGTAGGTATTGTAGTGCATCATGTATTGGGGTAATTGGAGTATGATCTTTCCATTTGATCCCTTGATATGTATCGCTTACAAAGCATTGTTCTCCCATCTTATGAGAGTTTCTTGGAATCCATGGCCTCCCAAAGGTGATGATCAATGTACCTAGAGCAATTTTATTTTTCTTGTGTCAATCTCATTAAAAAATGAAGCAAGGTTCTCAAAGAAAAGTTCTTTTTCTTGTGTAAAGCTCGTTAAAAAATGAAACAAGATTCTCAGAGCATAGTTCCTTTTCTTGTGTCAATCTTGTTAAAAAATTAAACAAGGTTCCTTGAGCATAGTTATTTTCCTATGTCAATCTCATTAAACAAAAATGAAATAGATCCCCTTCCAATTCGAGTCTTTAATTAGATCTCGTAAATTCCTAGTCGAATCTTTCACTTCATCTCATAAATGAACCTTCATTCCATCCACCTATTAGTAACAAAAAGTCTATTTAGGTGAATGAAATGAATCTTGGGGGTCATGTGCCTCGAATTGAGTCATTATGCTGGGGGAATGCCAACTTATTTCAAGCATAGTTTTTCTCATGTTTCAAGCTTGTGAAAAAATGAAATCATCTTCAAGTATTCTCAAGCATAGTTTCCCATCTTTCAATCTTGTGTAAAAATGAAACTATTTTCATCCTACCTCTCACTATTGCCATTTTTATTAGCCTATTTCTACTAGATGAGCCTTGGTTTTCTCATTCCATCATCACTATTTGCTTGGTCAATCTTACGCTTTCACTTGGTTGTTTTACCTTTTCCTAAGGAACAACTCTGATGAGCGGTCTTATTAACAAGCCTCTTTACCTTTATGTGTTTTGAGCAGTTCCATTATGATTGGAACCACTTTTTACCCTTTATACCACTCATTCCTTCAAGAGGAGTCCTCTTTCATCTCTTTTCAAACTCCCTAAATATGAAAAGATTGTCAAGCAATTGTCTTTTCAAACTTGTTAAAGTAAATGAAAAGACGTCTACTCGGTATAAGTTTAACCATTTTCCAAAATGAGTTAGACTACTTATGAAAAAGGAATACCTTAGTCAAACATGGCTAAGAGGTTCTCTTGAGTATTTTTTTTTCCTTTTTGGACTGAAGGGACTATTTACGAAAATGAATCGTTGGAGTTTTCTTTTTCACCTCTTTTTCAAACTCTATAAACATGAAAAAGGGGTCGAGTTTCACCTTCGCTAGACTTGTGAGAACATCAAACAAATATGGACTCATTGAACATGACGGGATCAAATCACTCCTTAGGGTTTTGTAAACATACTCATAGGGATTAATCTGAAGGATGAACTTATAGATCAAGCATATGTTATCCTCCTCATTCTTGTTAAAATAAAGAGTTACTGGCCAACAATGGTTGGGAAAATTGGGAGAATAGGATACTTCATCTATTAATGGCAGTGAGTCGCTCTTGAACATGACACTCTTCCACTTCATCTCTATGTTTTTGGGTTGGAAAATTTTCTTGTATTTTGGTTCATCACACCATTTCAAATCCTCCATTTTCGGTTTTGGGTCAACATTTCCAACTCCATTTAGTGTCTTCAATGTGTTCAAGAGAATTCATTCAATTGATATCTACTATGATACTCTTAAGCCTTCATTCCATGTCTACCTTTCTTAAACTAGTTCCACATCAACATCTTTCTATCTCAAATCATGATACCCGTCATGTGTCATTGATGGGTGATACATCAAGTTCCTCCTACGACGAGTCACTTCTTGTCAACATCAGCTCATTATCCAGGAAATTAACTTAGGAACACTTATTTTAGTACCTTGGGACTTGCATACATCAATGGAAAGTTTCCTCACTCTCGGTGATAGGTTTACATCATTTGCCTTCGACCGACAGATTATGTGTGGTGTTTGACTTCAACTCATTCATTCATACCATATAGATTTTATTATTGTAACTTGAGAGTCATTAACATCATTGATGGTTTCTCTCACATCTGTTAATGAATTACATCATTGGATGGTAATCAAATGGTGTCTTCCATGTTTGACTTCAGCTCCTTTATTCACATGGTTAGACTCGTACATTGGAAGATCGAGTAAATGAGATAAGAGACCCTAGATCTAGTTCCATCTATCCGGGTTGCAATTTCAGGATTAATGCAAGATTATAAAGCATGATGGATATGACCATATAAGCAGTCGCCTAATCATGGATCCATACTTTGTCACCAATAGACATGACTTCTTAATCATTGTACATGTAATGATTAGCTTATGTGTTGAACATGGGTATGCCTCGCTAAGTAGAGATGTCATGATGAAAATGTATTGTAAGAGATGACGATATTGACCAGTTGTTCTTTAACCAAACTTGTCACAAAGTAAATCACTCCAATCAACAGCTACCATTTATGACTTTGCGCTTTAGGGGGAAATATGTTATAGGCCATTTTATCGCATTTGGTCAATAGGCCTACAAACCGGATATATCATCATCCATGAACACCTTCTCATCATCCTTACACAAATGCCTAATCATGACTCTCTCAAATCCCCGGGTTTTTTATCTTAACTACTTCATTTTATATTTTTTAAGGCCCAATGCACCCTTTCCCTTTAGAAACCTACGTTCAATAGCAGGTTGTTCAGTTCTACACCTACTTTGATCAATAGTAAGTTGTCTCTTGTTGGGGTGCACTGGTTCTAGAAATTCGGGAAAAATAAAAATAACCCTGAAGCTTCCTCTTCTAGAAGCTTATAGGAGTTGTTTCAACCATGTACTTGGACAAGAAATTTGAATCCTATTTGATCCTACCTTGGAGATTTCACCTCTTATCCCTTGAGCTCATCCTCCCATCAAGGGTGGATCTCAAGCCTAAATTGGTAAATGAATAAGAATTCCTAAAACACCATCCTCTCTTATATATTTACTCTCAACCACAAGCTAGGGGTTGGATTTTGGAGACTAATCATACCCTTATGATGTTGCTTTGATCATAAGAGAGTTATCATTTCCATGCATTAGGGTGACCTTGAGGTGTGCATTGTGACAAGGAAGGACAAGTCAACTTGGGGAGATATCTACAAGATAAACTTCCATTTTTGGTTGTAAACTCTCTCCCTTTCATATTAAAACAAAGAGTATATCATTTTCCTATATGTGTTATGTTATGTTTACATTCATATATTTAAATTTTATGTTGAGCCATTGAATAGAGTGATTGGATAATGCTACATAGATGTCAAATATCTTTGTCTTGTGTTGATTATTTGTGTGGGTTCTAATTATAGAAATCAGGATACAGTTAGAGCTCACAAGACAAAAGGAGAGAAGAGCTTGCAATGGATCAAAAGTAAGCATCTTTCCATTCTCCAATTTCTGTAAGGAAAAATTTATAGAATTTTCTTTCTATTGTTATATACCTGGCCACTTGGTCTAGAGAAGATACTTTTGTCTGCAGTTATAGATTATTCATAACAATACCCTTTGTACTTAGTAATATTGGGTGAGAAGTCTTTTGAATACCCGAATTTGGATACAAATGTGGACTTAACTATTTCCCACTCCCTGAGATTGTTTCAATGGGAGCCCCGCCACTTTTTCGGTGTCACTTGAAGGGCAACATCCAGTAAGGGCACTTAGTGAGCTTCCAAAATGTTCAAAACAACTTCATTGATAAAATCAATAACGAAACCCATACCACTAAAATGGAAATTCTTGTACCTTAGTACTAACACCCAGTGGATACGGCGGATTTTTGGACTTCACCTAGAGTGGATCTCATGCCATCTTTGCTACCAATCATCCCACGCACCTTCTGATTTGACTTTGGAGCTCTAAACACTTCTCCAGCTCATTGACCCATTTTCCGTAGGACTACTGTAGTCTTCCCTCGTTCCTACTGTGAGCTGGTATAATTGGTCTAGTAACTCAGGCTCTTCTCTCTCATCCATTGGTTCCATGAACCTAGAGCCTTGATAGGGATCCAAAGGCTGAATCACCCTGACTCCATCCACTTCAAAGATCATGGTGTCTCTCTTCAGATCAGTCACTGCATATTTTTCAAAGGCCCAATCTATCCTTAACAATTCCAAAAAGGGGTATTTGTCTCCCATGATGTCTATGACCTAAAAATCTGCATATGTCTTTACCCCTGCTATGTCTACTTCTACATCTTCCAAGAGTCCAACTAGGAGAATAAAACAATGATTCACCATGCACAAATGAATCAAAGAGAATACCAAATTAGGCCTTCCTAGGGCTTCCCAAGTCTTTCTTGGTAAAATTTTCACATCTAAACCTGAATCTAGCATCGTTTCTATGATTTGGAATCTTACATCTGGGCATCAACTCAAAATTCCCTCCCTATAGTTTTATTGTTCTTTCGCACTCGCCTATAATTCCTTTTAGGAAAATTGGTAGAGATGAGCCCTTCAAAGAGCTCCCCATCCTTGACAACAACTTTAAGTTTTTTCCACAACTACCCTAACATTTGCTTGTTGTTCATGATTTTCAAAAACATCCTAAACCATTCTTCTATAGGTTAGGGATTTCTCTATGGTAGTTTTGGGATTTTGGCCTTTGAATATTCTAGTTGTTCTCCTTGGGGCCCTTCAGTTGGAAGCAGTTGGTTGAAAATCTCCACAACATCTTTTTAGTACTACTTCTGCTGGCTAGAATCATAAGAATGCTTTGGTGAGGTAGGATTTATGATCCTTGGTTTTTCAGCAGCTCCAAATCCAGCTCTAGTCTTCCCCCCTCCCCCGAGTGACGATGCTAATGTTTGACAGCTGAGCTGGTTCAGATTCTCATGGTTCTGCATTAATCAAATTTTCTCCCGTTTATCGATTTCATTCCTCCCATCTTTCGATTATATTTTGGAAATCCTCTATTGCATGTGTGTTGATTTTTCACTCGCAGCACCATGGTATTTTGGGTAGCAAGAAGTCTCTTGCAGCATGCCCCTCCTAATCATAATTATAGCAAGGGATTGGACCTATGCATCTTGTTCTTCTACCCCCTGTTCCTCCATCTCCTCGCCCTTGATGAGCTTCATTAATCTATAGGTAGAATGATCCAATTAGCCAGCAAGAGCATCTAATTACCTACACTGATCATTGTGGTGGATCAGCGAGCCACAAAACTCACAAAGGTGTGGGAGATTTATATATGTTCTACAAATTTCATATTATTTGTTTGGAGATGCACCATGTTGGTTAGGAAAAGCATGAAACTATGTGTGTCCTAGATATAAACCTTGCGTACCAATCTGTGCAACTCCAACGTAGGGTAAGGACATGGAATGCCCCACTGGTACGGAGGGAGTGATCGAGCCCCACAATATTGGGCACTCCTTGGCATGATGCCCCTCAATATGGTAGTTGGTACAACACATGTGGAGTTTTGCAGGTTTCAATGGGTGCATGTCACTTAAATTCTTCATCAGATCAGTGATTTGATGTTGCAATCCTATGAAAGTAAGAGCGTGGGAAATCGTTCCTCCTCGGTGTTCGTGTAGGTATCGTACCATGGCCTCGATCCTGGGCCTTATCCAGCATGTCTTGTAGAGTGTCGAACTTTTTTTGGGTCAACACCTTGTGGGTGAGAGACAATAGTGTTTTAATGTACCAATCCTACCGATGGTTGGGATCAATGGGGCAATTCAGCTTGTCAATGGCATGCTTAAACCTTTGCATCATTTCCCAAGCGATTTCCCCTTCTTGATGCTTTATTTACCACAATTCAAACAACCCCTATTGGTTAGTCTGTGAAAGTTCTAATACTTTAATGAATTCCTCTCTGACTTCATCTATTATCGGATTCTGCTACAGAGAAGATCACTTGAAGAACCATCTCAATGTTATTTCTCGAAGAGTAGACAAAATTAAATCAATTTCGTGGCATCCATAGTTTGGCGAGCTAGTAAGATAACCTCACAAAATTACTAATTTTGTTTGACATCCTCATTCCTTTTCCTAGAGAACTTAGGATATCGAGTAAAAGATCCATGTTACCAGCCATACACCATTGAACCGACAAGACAAGTATGAACCCTTGGGAACTAGGTTGTGATGATCCTTGGAGACTTGGAATACAACTACTATTTCTACTTCCATGGATACCAACCTTGCAGATCTTATGTACCTTGCATACCTTTATAATTTTAACTAGCTTAGATTAAAATTGAACAAGGTTTTGATAAAGTACAAGGGGAAGGTAGGGGAAATTTCCACCTGAAAGCGGGGAAAAGAGTTACTATTTTCCAAAGAAATATCATCTTTAGAAAATAACCTTCTCATATCAAAGCTCATGTCATCATGCATGCACTCATTTTGGCCTATAGGGCCTGATATATCGGACATATGACGGGAGGAAACCTCTACTGCTTCTTCCAATTTGTGTCGTTGTGGTGATCCAAGACTCTCCTACTAGGTCAGGCCTCACTTTATCTCTATCCTCTTTGTTCCACAACTCAAACCAGCTTACTCCTCCTTCTCATTCCTCCGAGCTTCTCAACACTGCTCCTACTTGGTGTAGCTCCCTCTATTGTCTATGAATCTCCTGCAAAGCCTTATCCCACCATTCTTCAGTTATCCACACCCTCCTTTGTGCCCTCAAATATCTATCTTTTCATAAGTAATTTGCATCCATCTCTCCAAAATTTTCATAGCTCACAGCTAGGTGGCATTCCTCCCCTTATATCCCTCCCCCAATACCAAGTCTCTAAGTGGCCATGGATTGGCCCTGAATCACCAATAGGTTCTCTTCCACCATTAAGACTTTAACCCACAATGAGATCTCCTTCAACAATCTTCTCTGCAACCCTGACTTGAACACAACCTCGACCTTGGAAAAGGAAATATGGATATCTACAGTGGACTTGATAATGTACCCTTCTAAGGTATCTTGTAACCAGAAGTCAATGACCAAAGTTAAGTCTATATTGAGTAGGTCTAACTCAACTAGGTTAGCCTAAGTCTAGGCATGAGGAAATCTACTTTGGCTCCCAGTATTTTCTTTTGTCTACAAATTTTGCAACCAATTGTAAAGGTCTTCTGAGAACTTACATCAAAATATCTTGTACTGATTTCTCATAAGCTTCACATCAAAATTTCTTCCTTCACTCACTTCACACTTTTGTGACAAAGTTGTGCTTGTTGAGAAATAAACCACTCTACTTGCTCATGCCACTAATATTGAAGATCCTTCTTAAAAATCCTTGATGCCATGTTCCAAATCCATTTTAAAAAATTAAGGTCCTGGAAACAGAACCATTTGTTGGTGGAAAATAGGGAAAGATAAAGACCCTGGGTTTGGATACAAGGGCCAACAAAGGATCCAATGTAGTCTAGAATAACATTGGCATTTTCACCTTACTCAAAAGAAATAAGGCATCTCACTCGAGGTGTGCCACAACCTTACTTGGATAGGGATTAGAACCAAGCATCAAGGGGAGTTGCACAAAGGTTGGCACTAACATCTAATCTAGAAACCATGGCATCTGATTTATAACCATCATAAAGAGTAACTAGCAAAGCACCAAAGAGACAAGAGATACACACATTCATCCATAAGAATTTTTTTAAAGAGGCCCATCAAACCAACACACATAGATCGATATGAAACCCAACAACTCTTTCCATTAACTTCAAACATCATTACATTCTGGCTCAAAGGCCTTTCAGATAGAAACATAAAATCAACATATAGACTAACTCAGAATCAGGTGATCACATAACATTGCGAAGTCCAATAGACTCAGCCAGAACATCTCGGTATTCAAGTCAATTTTCTTCTCTTCTAGTTTCATTTTCCTTTAGCTTTTATAAGCCCTGCTCACCTAAAGTGCCAGTTTCTTCCTTGGATGCCACAACCTTTCCTCCTTGGCTGCTTTTGTGGCTTGGTTGTGATAGCTTCCTCTCCTGTTGATGGTCATTGCAACTTGGTTGTGACTACATGTATCCATATTCTCCACAAGCCACTCCTCAACAACTAATGGATCCTAACTTATTTCCTCTCATTCCTTGGTTTCTTCCTCCACAACTACCTGTTGGTCAGATTTGGTCAAAACATGTCAAAAAATTTGTCCCCCAAAATGATAACCCAACAATGTCCTAGTTTTGGTCTTCATAATTGTTGTACTCATTTCTATATGTATCTTATGTAACAAAAAATAAAATAAAAGAAAAATTATTATTATTATAGCATGGGTTTCATGTTAATTATTTATGGTATTTAAAGTAAAATCATGTTCTTCATGATTCTAGGGTTTGTTAGGTCTTAGGATTTATTGTCACGAGTCAATGGAATTAACATCATGTTTATAACACCCTTCCGTGAAATTTTTAGTTGTAAAAGGAATTATTTTTTAGTCTAGAAAGTATGGGAATCTCCAAAAGTACAATTCATCCCTGGGATCCTTGCGTCAACCTAAAGGAGGGAATACAACTCCTTGAGAAGGATATAAAAGGAAGTAGTTTGGCCTCATTTGGACACACTCACTCACAAATCTATCAAGGAAAGAGTTTGATATATAGTTTGGAAGCTACGAAAATGAGATCGAAAGCCTAGGAGATGTTAGGAGGATGAAACATGTTGTTTTTGGGCTCAATCTCTCTCACATGTGCAAAGAAGCTAGTGTTTCTATAGCTAGAAATAGGCCAAAGTTGGAGGTCCTAATTGTTGGGGAGTACAATTTCAGGAACAAGTTGATGGATAGAGAGAATTCCTTCTCTTGACCTTGTTGACCATGGGGAGCGTGATTTTTCTCTAGGAATGTCTCAAAAGGAAGATAGATTAGGGTTTTTGCAACATTTATTGGTACGAAGTTGTTGGAGCAAAAAGTTGGTGGGTCAAGTAGCTGGGAAATTGTTGGCAAGTCAAAGTTGCAAGGAAGAAGGAGTTTGAGAGAAGGCATTGAGGAAGGGTTGACTTGGTACTAGGAGAAGGACTTGATAGGGATTGGATCTGTATCTCATTTGAAGCAGATTCTAAGAAGAGAAGAGTTTCCAAGTTTTCCCCTTGGAAAGGTTTTTCCTTGGTTGAGAGCCTATATTTGTGTCCTCTTCTGTTGTTATTGTTTCTTGATATTATTTGATGAAAAGATATAAATAAAGAACATAAAGAAGATAACTAAGGTTCACTAGCAAGTATCAAGGTTGAAGAAAATAAGTTATAATTGTTTCCACTTTACATTTTTTAACATGGTATCAGAGCTAAGGTGAAAAAGGAAGGTAGTCAGAAGGACACTAGAAAGAATTTTTTATCAAGGGATAGTAAGCTCTCAAGGCCTAAAAGAAGAAGATTGTCTCTTGAAGGGATTTGGTGAAAGGCTCATTAATAAAAGACCTTCTAATTTAGGTTTTTTTACATTGAATAAGATCAAGAACTACATCAATCTCACAAGAATGGAATTGATCTTTCAAAAGGAATTCTACTTGGAAGGGATCCATCTTGGAACCTATCTGTGGAGGAATCCTAGGGAAAATATTTCAAGGGAATCATCAAGAACTCTCTGAAGGTCTTGAATACATCAAGAAGTTGGAGATATTATTCAAGTAAGCATTGTACTATATCATAATGGTTGAATCTTCAAGTCCTGTAAGTTCTTTCTGTAAGGAGAAGTAACAGGCTCATTGGGGTAGTAAACTATTTAGCATGGAAGAAGAGGATTGACTTGATACTCACAGAGAAAGATGTAATGGGATATGTTACATAAGAAATTACTAAACCTAGGAAAGACAAGACACAAGAACTAGCAAGGTAGAAGAAAGGGGAAGTAAGAGCTCAAACGATCATAGTGGAATCAATCAAGGATTCTCTTGTTCCTTTTGTAGCAAATTTGAAGAATTCCAAGGCCATGTACAACAAGCTAGTGAATTTGTACTTTGTAAGTATAACAGGTCAAAAAAATTCTTTCTAAAACAAGCTATATAGAATGAAGAAATAGAAGGATGAGGATATGACATCCTTCCTCATGAGAGTCTCTTAATTGAGAGACCTGTTGTAGCGGCTACAACCACCCTACAAAAATTTGCCTTAGCTTTGTTTTGGAGCCTCCCTACCAACCTTTCAAAGCACCTTGTCTTGCTTCGTCTAGTACACAAGCTTCAGTGTTTTTCTTGCACCAAGACAGCCCATCGATCACAGCTTGATGCATTCCCCTCACAGGTTGTTCACCCGGACTTGGTCCAGCTGCAGGTTGAGCAACTACCCCAAGAAATTGTGCATTTCTGGAGGGAAACTAGCCTTCCCTCAAGAAATTGTGCAACCCTGTCTGGTAGCCTGCGAAGCTCTAGAACTGCGCAATTCTGCCAGTCAACACTCCTAGTGAAAATTGCGCAATTTTCCCCAACAGGGTTTCTCAACGCAAAATTTGCACAAATCTGGGAAACAGTGATCTGCTCTACCCATAAATTGCGCAAATCTCCTGGGTAGCCAACCCAACTTCCAGCCAGAAATGTGCATTTTTCTCAAGCAGTTGAGCAGCTTCATGCATGAGTAGTCCAATTGATCAGTTCCACCCGGGACCAAGGAAACTTGACTTGCATGCATGGCTTTCTTTTTCGGGAAGAGAAAAAGGAAACATTCAAAAGGAATCCCGTGATTTAGGGAGATATTTTGAGCAGCTAGAGGTTACATGCAAAGTTGTTTCAGAAACTTTCCTCAAGTGTCGATTTTTCCTAGATTTGTGGCATGCGCGTCATGAGCTCAAAACTTATTTAGTCGATGCATCAAAGCTCATTCTTTCACATCAATCTTGGAGCTCTGACATCCCATAGCACATCCAAGACTCTTCGACAAATCTGGCTCAGTTATTCATGGGTAAGTGGCCTCAACTTGTCTTTTCCAGCATTTTTGTTGCTTTTTGTGTATTTGCTTGTGTGAGTGTTGTTTGCTTGATTTCTTTGAACGCTTGTTGTCGTTTACATGTATACTAGCTTGTCCTAGCTCTATTTAATTTTCATTGCTATCTCACTGTTGTCGCATGCATGAAATTGTTTTTCACAAACGGTCGCCGATTCAGCGACTCGCTTCACTCGCATGTTAATTTGTTTACTGATATTTCATTCATGTTTGCATGCACTGTCAATCAATTCTACTTTCACTTAGTGTCACCATGCATTCACTGTCATATTTTCTTTCAATTGCGCATCGACGAGTCGGGCCAACCTTGACCCAGACTCTGCCTTCAATGAGACAGTGTTGCGCAATTTGGGGAAGGAAGGGTTTGTATTCCTCTCCAGAAATGCGCATTTCTACCCAGCACTATCCTCCAAGACTGTTTTTCACATTTTTAAGGGACATTGATTGCTGGCCCAGAAAATCGCGCAACATAGTCCCTGAGCCTACACTCACTCCTAGCTGGAATTCCTCATTGCACAATCCCAGCAGCCAGTAGCCAGTCTAGATTGCACATTGCACAAATCCAACAGCCAGTCTTTCCTCCCAGACAGCCCAGACTTCTTTTGAGTAGTTCTAGCAACCAGTCACCCAGCCTCCCAAAATAAATTATGCAATCTTGCCTATCAATTCCCTAGGTATGTTCTATGTCATTCCCCGAATTTGCTTTGGTTTTGGCTAACATATTTCTTACCATGCATGTTGCTTGTCTCCAGATATTCCAGGTGTTCATACGTCTCTTATTAGTATAGGATCAATGGCTTCCAAGAGAACGGGATCACAGGACACTAATGAAAATGCAGCTGGAGCAGCGATTGAGTGAGTGTCCTCTAGTCTACCAATCTATGAAGATACAAAGTTGTCTCTAGACAAGGACATCAAGATGAAGTGGCAAGAGGTCAATGAAACATTTGCAGGCACATTCGAGGAAGGCCTCGAAGACTGTCAGGTGTACATGAACATTCACAAGTCTGGCTTGTATCAGATTGCATGCAGGTACCCTGCGTTCCCATGCATGGACAAGATACACTAGATCATCTCACACATTGATCCCGAGATGATGACCTTGAGCAATGTCAGTGGGACGAAGCTTGCGACCTTCTAGGCATGAGATTATGATGAGATGTATCAGATGTCAAAGCCCGTGACTATCATGAAGGCTCTATTTAGCTTACCCAACAACAGTGCTAACTCCAGAGACATTCTGAAGAACTAGGTAAAAGAGCTGGCTTGATTCAGGTTGACACCCAACCAGATCTATAAGACAAAGATACTAAGGAAGGTTTACCATTACTTGGTCATATTTTCTTGTCGACTGTATGGCCAAGCAAGCATAGAAACCTTCCCACCGAGTTGGGTGATCCCACTGGACCAAGTAGCTAGAGAAGGAAAACCATGTAACTAGTCCGACATATTGGCTCATCAGCTGAAGGAACAAGTAGTGAAGGCTCAACAGTCACCCGAAGGTATGCATGTAGAGATTTACTTGTCCGTCTACATCTTATATTAAGTCTGTTCCCGACAGGAGTTCCCGGTCTTGGAGTGGGGATGGTCATCGGCGGAGACTGCTGTGAACACATATTTCAAGTTGTTGTCTGAATGCAGCTTCAGAGGAGTAATCACACAACTGCCAATCATTTTTTCACCCTTGTGTACAAGATGATATTTGAACAGGATCCACCCTACATGTCAAAGGAAGAAAAGGAGGCATTGTTGGGCATTGCTAATTGGTATGCCTCACTGTCTAGCATTTTCATCCGAATGTTCAGTATGGAGAAGCCTCCGCACATTCTACCGAATTTTTCTTTGGACGTACTTGTCATGTATGAAGTAGCATATCACATCTCCGCAGGATTGACAACTAGACTACATCGGAAGAAAAAGGCACCTTGGCTCGCTCTTACGTTGTGGATTAGGTTATATGAGATCCAGAGTATCAAGCAAGCAGACGCCGCAGAAGAAAAGATGAGGAAGTACCCACTCAACCTCCAAAGCTACAATCCATATGACCCACATTTCATTGTGAAATATCACTGCATGAGAGTTCAGTTCAACTGGATCCATGGGGCGTTTCATTAGGTCGAGGAGGACCCATGGGGATATTGATACAGTTTCTCCGAACCCAATGAACATGTCGGCTTCGTTGTGGAGTGGTTAGTGAAGAAACATGAAGTAGCATCATGGAAATCACAACAGCAGTAGCAGCAGTGGCAACAAAGGGAGGCATACTAGTGCGTGACGAAGGTAAGAGGAAGATTGTCGAGCGCATGGAGGAGGAGAAAAGCTACAAGTTTCAAGCAGATCTATTAGTAGAGAAAGCAGCAATGGCTATAGAGGTAAAGAGGCACTAGCGTGACATGTGAATCACACAAAGGCAGAGGGATAAGAATAGAATGGAAGAAGCAGAGGAGGAGTTGCATGAGCTGAGGGAGCAACTTCGAAAGGAACAAGAGCTGTGCAAGCATGATAGGGAAACGCAGCAGAAGTAGATAAAACAGGGGGCTCAACATGTGAAAACAGATGAAGCAACGCCTGTACAAGTAGTTGATTCATCAGAATAGTTGGCATCAGGCTAACAATGTGAACCATCGCAGGGGCAAGACTTTGCTCATGAGATAGAATAAGCACTTCAATAGTTGGATGCAGACATGGAGCAGTAGGAGTTGGAACACGACATCAAACTCATGCCTCACCACAAAGAGGTTGACTCACCCGTTTCAATGGATTGAGATGATAAGCAAGTCTCAAATGACCAAGGAGGCACTGAGATCCTTGGTGATCAGCCGGAAGAAGAGATGCACAACATCTCGTTCAAAAAATCCCAACATGGAGTTTTGCAGTCTTGCAAAGTGTTAACTCCGGAGGATCATACATCTCTTATGCAAGTTGAGTAACGAGTGATCGTGACTGATGTGTGCAAACATCCAACTGCCTTGGCCAATGCAACCATGGTGTATGTCGAAGCCACTAGCTCAATTGTTCGCTTCCTAATAGCTAAGAATGAGCGAATGGAAAAGGAACTACAAATGGCCAAGTAAGTAGGAGACTTGGTGACAATGTCCGCCCGAGCTGAACTGAAGAAGGAAATACTAGATGAAGTATTTTCCCTTGACATAGTTACGTGAGCATTGTACTCCAAGTTTGGTACCATACACAAGGCGGTCATCCATCTCAACGGATGGCAGTAGCAGTGTGCTAGGAGAGCACGTATCTTGATGAACTTGCATGTTGATGTTGATGGCATGCAAACATGGATGAATAAGTATAATGGAGCCCCACTTCACTTTCCTAACATGATCAGGGCCAATGCGGTTGAGCTGAAGGTACGTATCCAAAGTCAGATATGAAATTATGAAGAGCTCCCGCGGTTCATCACCAGTATACAGGCTTCCATGCACGAGTATTCAAAAGTATGGATGTTGTGGTGCACACACATGCAATCCCATCTATTGGGACTCTCACCCAGATGAAGACAAAGAAATAGGTCCAACTAGAGCTTGACTGGTACTTCAACGAGTTGATGTGCCTTGCCACCAACCCAGACTTTGCCATCAGTGCAAACATCATGCACAAGTATGTTGCTGGTGTTGTAACATGCATTTTTGGTTACCTTTAATATTCATGTTTCATTCAAGAATCACTTGAAAATGTCTTAAAAAAAGATAAGGCAAGAGGGAAATGTAATAAATTATATATCGGAATCAAAAAGCAAAAGAAACAAGTATAAATGAATTGGCCCATGCGATTAAGTTAAATCAAAATATAAATAGTTATATGAAGCTATAATCGATATATAGTATATATATAAATAATATATATAAATATATATATATAGATATATACAATATATATGTTAGTGTGTTGTAGATAGCAATGTGATTAGATCGCAATCGCAAAACGCAGTGGACATTTGTATAAAGTTACCACGGGAATCACCGATTGTCGATTGTGATAAGTAGTTAATAAAGCGTTGAATAGGCTGGACCCGAAGCATATATATATTATGTTTTATAATCCCTGGCAGGTCAGCGATCATCGCATAACGTTTATATATGTATATGATTTATGCTGATTGGGATATGCGATGGCCAGACCTGATAGTTTATATATGATGTGCTTTATAAGTCCAGCGGGTCAGCAATATCGCAAGGTTTGAGTTCAAGCAGTAAATGAAAGCGTCGATTGTGATTTACGATGACGATCCGGACTTGATATTATATATTCCATGTTTTATACTTCCGAAGGGTCCGCCATATCGCAGATTGTTAAGGTTTGGGTTAATACACCAATTGAAAGCGCTAATTGCGATTGCGATGGGTTTCAGACCCGATGAATTATTAAATATAGATTTATGTCTAATCGAGTCTGTAAGGGAGTCAGAATAATGTTGAAAAGGTGGAACCGATGGGTTTATGCAATAGATTTAATTATTTTTTAGTTCCGTAGTAAACCAAAGGTTTGCGTTAATTTCGTTGTATAAAGGGAAAATCAATGTTAAAGCCAAGTCCGAAGAAAAAGTAGTTGGTCGAGTTTCTTGGTGTTTTGGCCAATTGAAATGTGCTCGATACATGCATAAGCCCAAGTTTACACAAGTCAAACACAGTTCGTTATGGCTAAAGTAGATTAAGCATTATTAAAGCATCCACAGATGAACTCAAGAGCCGATTAACAAAGCCGAAAAGCCAACAGTCATTGTCATCTTCTAAGTTCAATTATTTCATGTTATTTCATGTTCTATGAGGTGTCTTTTACCCTTTGTAAAATTCTGTAGTAGTTTTTACTTCAGATAGTTAGAGAAGAAGTTAAATAATTTAACAGTTTCAGAAATTAACAATTGTTCCATAATGTATAAAAAGAGGAAAATTTACAAAGAAGGGGTTCGAATTTTGGAGAACTTGGAGACAAGGCCATTGTATTCATGATATAATTGTTGATTAATGAAGAATCAGAAGTTTTCATGCATTTGTTGGGTACGATTTTGTGACTTCTCTATTATGTGCCATCTTATGTTTTATTCCTTCAAGTATGGTAATGAAGTTGCAGGTCTTTATTTGCTTAGGTAGATAAAGTTAAAGTTCCTTAAAAGAGCGCTCCTATACTTGAAATTTTCACCTTTCTTTCTAAGTTACACATAGTAGTTTCTGTGCAAGGCAGCATATTACCTTTAACTTCTCCAAGAGTCATAGATAGTAGGTTTTGTGTTAAACAACATATTGTCCATGGTTCAGTTCTCACCTTCATAATTCTTCTAAGTTACAGATCGTAGTTTCTGTGTAAGGCAGCATACTATTCTTAACTTCTTGAAGCTTTCTTCATTTATCATTCATATTCAGCTATCAAATGGCATTCTGATAATTCCTTGTCACCTAAGTATTGAGAGTAAAAAACCAAGTCTCCAGGTCCTTTATTTGAGAACACAACATATATCTAAGTGACAAATAAGTGACAATAAATAATATTTATTAATGTCTTAAGCACAATTTCTCTATAGCCAAGAAATTGGTTTCTTAAGGTACAACATTAATTGGTGTCATTGATGGGGAGAGAAGATAAGAACACTTTTCCCTAGGTTTTTAATATTTTCATCTGGTTGTTCAGTGAGGAGGAAATATTTGGTTGTTTTGAATCAAAGAAATAACTTTGGCTTCAAGAAAACCCCATACAATAGCAAACACTTCACAACAAAAGGTTCAAGCTCTTTCAGATCCTGAAAGGCTAGTTTCTAAGAGGGTTGGAAGGTCTAAGATTCCAATTACACCAATTCTTACATTGTCTGCATCAGGCAACAATTCACTGAACATTCATCTGATAAAGAGTCATATTTTTCATCATCTTCATTTCAGGAACCTAACTGTCAAGAGCAATCTTTAGAATCTGTTACTTTTCATTTATCCACTATAATCATTCAACCTCAACCAATAGCCACATTACCACCTCTACACATTCCATTTACCTCTCAATCAGGTTCCACATCTGTTGGTAATCAAAGTTCAATAAACATGGTAGCACCTGCATTCTTGGTGAATAGGTATGCACCTCTTCAACTACCACAATCGTTCAATCAAATGCCACAGGATTACCTCGAAACTCTTCCTCGTTTTTCAATGGAAGATGAACAGACAACATAGAATCATGATGCAGTATTTTTTAATTTTGCAGAAAGCCTAAATTTTGAACATTTAGATGTTGTTCTAAGACTTTTTGTTCAGTCCTTGGATGGAGAAGCAAGGAAATGGTTCAAAGGACTTCCCAATAATACTATTCCTTCTTGGGAAGAGATGGACCATTTATTTATTCATAGATGGGGAGAAAAAAGAGACCATGGGTATTTATTAACAAAGTTTAATGCCATAAAGAATAAGTCTATTGAAACTATGGTCTAATTTGTCAGAAGATTTAACAAATTGTACAATAGTCTCCCACGGGAGATTAAGCCTCCTCCTACTGGTGCAAAAATAACTTTTGCAAGGGCTTTTGAATCAAATTTTGGCTTCACATTAAGGGAGAGAAGAGCTCCAACCCTTGATCAAATCCAAACAGATGCATTAGAGATAGAAGAAATCTAGTGGCTGCAGGAAAAGCACCAGAGGCACAGCCTATCCAAGACAAGGGAAAGGCAAAGATGGAATCCTCTCAAAGTCGAGCATTGGAGAATATGTGTAATGTGATTAAAACTTTGTCAGATAAGTTAAATAAATTAGAGTTAGAAAATAATAATTCTCATAAACAAACACAGTATAATAAGAACTTTAATCCCCAATACAGAAGACAACCTTTGCAAATCTTGCAAAAGGAAAGAAAAGATAAAAATCAGATTCAAGCACCATTATATATAGAAGCAGATCCTGGTGAAGAACAACCTGAAGATCAAATTTCTACATTATATGCAGTAAATGAAGATGAACCTGATATCGAAGGAGAAGAGTATGTATATGATGAAACATATGCCATTCATGATGAAAATGAAATTGATGAATATTGGAAACAAGTCTCTGATTTTATGCAGGCTGAACTACATAAGAAATGTGACTTGAGATCGAGGAAAAAATCAAGAAATCAAGAAAATGAAAGTGAGCGGCAAGTTTCAACATCCTCACCAAAGGCGACTCCACAAGAATCTCAGCCTGCACAACAAGTAAATAAAGGAAAGCAGTGGCAGAATGCAAATGCCAAGACACAAATACTTCAAGGTGAGTCTTCTTAAGATCAAGCTGAAAAAATTCCTTTGGAGAAACTTGTTTCAATTCCTCAAGTAATTCCAATCATGAATAAAGGTGAAGATGAGAATGAAAGGACTGCTAAACAGGGTCACTTGTTTAGTCTTACTAAGGAGTTGGAAAAGGTAAGAATACAAGTTCTCCTTACAGAATTGGCAAAAACACCTATTTACCAAATGGAGATTGTTGAGTTTATTAATTTAAAAGAAAATGAGAGTATAAATGACACTGTAAATTTGTAGGAAGATAAACTAGTAGTGGTTTTTGGTCCACATGTAGAGGAAGTAGACTCTTCAATACCTCCTTTTTATATTTCCTTATTGGTTCATGATTTCCTCCTACATAACTGTATGTTTGATTCGGGAGCTTCACATAATATTATGCATTTTTCAGTCATGAAACAACTAAATCTACAAGTGACCAAACCTTATAAGGACTTGTATTCTTTTGATTCTAACAAATTCAAGTGTCTAGGGGTTATTAAGGATCTGGCAGTGTCACTAGCTCAAATTCCAACTAGAAGCTTGGTCATGGATGTAGTAGTAGTAGATATCCCTGCTAGATTTGGAATGCTTCTATCTAGGTCCTGGGGGGCTAAATTGGGTGGTGTTTTGAAACTATATTTTACATATGTTTTTATACCAATTTTTGGAGGGGAAGAGATAAGATTGTACAGAGAAACTAGATTTGTAAAACCAATTACAAACAATGGAGCAGGTAATTCACATGTATATAGCCAGAAGAATGATGACTTGCTTGTTTCACACTGCACGATAATGCAGCGCTGGTTGAAGATAATCAGAAGTAGCTTACTTCAGACAATGTAAGTATAGAGCTGCAAACTGAAGGAGTGTGGAAATGTTTCTTTGATGGAGCTTATTCCAAGGAAGGAATTGGTGCTAGTTTTCTTCTAATTGCACCTAGAGGTAATATGTTCCCTTTTTCCTTTAAATTAGAGTTCGAGGCAACAAACAATGTGGTAGCATATGAGTCCTTGATTATTGCTTTACAAATAGCTAAATAGATGGGAGTTAAGTCAATTTCTACTTTCGGAGATTTGGAGCTAATTATTAAGCAAATAAAAGATCACTACCAAACAAAGTACGCTAGGCTTAGAGCATACAGAAATGAGGTATGGGATTTGATTGAGAAATTTTTTGAAGCTTTTAGCATTCAATTCATTCCGAGAGATGAAAATAGATTAGTAGATTCATTGGCTATGGATGTTAGTACTTTCAAGCCTCCTATTAATCCAAGACTAAGATACAAGATAGAGATGAGACACAGACCCTCTGTTCCTGATAATGTTAAGAATTGGAAAGTTTTTTAGGATGATCAGCAGATTAAGGAGTTTTTGACTATGGTTGAGAGTTCCAGGGCACAGAAATTGATTAGGATGAAGAAGAAACAACAGAAATTGCAGAAGTTAGTGGTTTAAAAGATTCAATAGAAAATCAGAAGATCTTTCAATTGAAAGATAATATTCTGCCAAAAGGACTTGTTCCTCCTGAAAGGATTTTTAATTCCAATGATGCGGCTCTTGACTCAGGGAAAATTTCACAAGATGAACATATTTAGGATCACAACATTGGAACCCAGGAGAATCCCAAGTTAGTAAAATTATATGGTGAAATTTCACCTAATTTTCAAGAGAGATATATTAAACTTTTCAAGAATTATGTTGATGTCTTTGCATGGTCCTATGAAGACCTCAAAACCTAGGATGTAAATATTATTCAGCACAAGATTCCTTTGAAGGAGGGAATTAAACCCTTCAAACAGAAGCTTAGACAGATAAATCCGTTGCTTCTACTAGCAATTGAAAAGGGGGTCAATAAGTTACTTGATGCCAAAATAATAGTTCCACTCAGGTATTCTGATTGGGTGGCTAATTTAGTGCCTGTGAGAAAGAAAAATGGATAAATAAGGTTATGTGTGGATTTCAGAAATCTCAACAGAACTTCTTTGAAAGATAACTATCCATTGCCTAAAATGGATCATGTGTTGCAAAAGGTAACGAGATCTTTTAGAATGTCAATGCTAGATGGATTTTTTAGTTACAACCAGGTGGCTGTGGATAAGGAGGATCAGAGGAAAATGGCGTTCACAACTCCCTGGGGAACCTTTATGTATGCCAGAATTCCTTTTGGATTGATGAACGCAGGTGCTACATTCAAAGGGCTATGGACATTGCTTTTGTTGGAGATAATTTTGTAGTAATATATTTGGATGATATTACTATTTTCTCAAAGTCTGATGAAGAACATTTGGACCATTTGAAAAAACTTTTGATAAATGTAGAAGATTTGGACTTTCCATAAATCCCAAGAAATCCATTTTTGCTCTGGAAGAAGGAAAACTATTGGGGCACATTTTTTCCAAAAATGGAGTGAAGATAGATCCGGCGAGATTACAAGTTGTGCAAAAAATACCATTGCCTAGGAGTAAAAGGGATATTCAAAAGTTTCTGGGAAAGATAAACTTCCTGAGAAGATTTGTATCCAACTATGTAGAAATTGTAAAGGAAATTACTAATATGCTAAAGAAGGAGAATGAAGTGAATTGGACCAAAGAATCTGCAGAATTATTTTCCAGGATTAAAGAGGCATTGCAGGAAGCTCCAGTCTTAATTAGCCTTGATTACCAAAAGCCTTTCCTAAGTTTTTTCATTCACATCATCAAGTTCAATAGTTGTTATCTTATTGCAGAAGAATGATGAAGAGAAAGAGGAGCCAGTTTCATTCTTCAGTAAGATTCTTAGGGATTCTGAGTTGAAATATATTCTCGAGAAACAGGTGTATGCTTTGGTAAAAGCCCTGAAAGATTTTAGAACTTATGTGCTGCAGTCACAAATAATTGCTTATGTGCCAAATGTTGCAGTGAAAGATGTATTACTATAGGGAGATGTAGAAGGCAGAAGAAGAAAATGGATAGCCAAGATCCAAGAATATGATTTGGACATAAAACCCACAAAGTTGGTGAAAGGACAAGGATTGGCAAAAATGTTGACAGAATCAAACTTTCAGGCATTGGGAATCAACTTGCTAGCACCGGTGGATGAAAAAGTAGCTAAAGAAAATGAAGGAAAGCAAGGCCCAGGTATGAAGATCAGGTATACGTTTTTATGTTCAGAATGGTATAAGCATATAATTCATTATTTGTGCTTTCTTTCCTGGCCCCATTGTGGAAGGCTATTTATATTGGAAGGATCTTGTTGGAATTTTATTACTATGTTTAACAGAGGATGAGTTTACAGGAACAATCAAAGATTATCATGAGGGGTTATGTGCAGGACATTACAGTTGGAAGATGACTGCACATAAAATTCTTTAGGCAGGATTTTATTGGCCTGCTTTATTTGGTGATACATATAAGTTTGTTAGAAGTTGTCAAAAGTGTCAGCTTTTTGATGAGAAAAAGAGATTGGCTCTTTTACCTTTGATTCCAGTTTTCATAGAAGAACCATTCAGACAATGGGGATTGGATTTTGTAGGAGAGATTAATCCACCTTCAAGCGTACAACACAAGCGGGTTCTCACAGCAACTGATTACTTCACCAAATGGGTAGAGGCAATCCCCACTAAGAAAGCAACTAATCAAATAGTAATGAAGTTCCTGGAGGAGAATATTTTCAACATATTTGGATGCCCCATCAAAATTATAACAGACAATGCTCAAGTCTTTAATTCAATTAAGTTCATTGCTTTTTGTCACAATTATAATGTTATTTTGTCCCATTAAACAGCTTACCATCCACAGGGAAATGGATTCGCTGAATCCACTAACAAAACTTTGATGAAGATCCTTAAGAAAACTATTGCAGAAAATCAAAGAGACTAGGATTCTAAGTTAAATTTTGCTCTGTGGGCCGCTAGACTAACTACAAGAAGATCTACAGGGAAATCACCTTTTGAATTTGTAAATGGAACTCAGGCTCTGTTTCCAAGTCAGCTTGTGAAGCCATGATTGCAATGATTCAAGAGGCAAAAGAAGAACCAAATGCTTTGATAAGAAGAATGAATAAAGAGATGGAGCTAAGCGAGAACAGGGACAAGGTAAGAGACAACTTGATTTTGTATCAATCCAAGATGAAAAATATTTATGACAGAAAAGCCAAGGAAATTGATTTTAAAGTTGCAGATTTAGTATTGAGATGGGATACCAGAAGAGAAGATAAAGGTAAACATGGGAAGTTTGATCCTCTCTGGTATGGCCCTTTTAGAATTAGTGAAGTAAGATCCAATAATACCTTCATTCTTGAGAATCTTGATGGTGAGACTCTACAGCTTCCTGTCAATGGGAAATACTTAAAGCAATACTTTCAGTTCTAAAGAGTAAGCATCATTTCATTGTAAATACTGAAGTGAAATCAGTGTACAAGTGCCATAGAATTTAAATTTATGGAAAGCAATATATGACTCCAATCCTAAGGTGAAGGCACTAATCTGTGGTTCTTAGTGCTTATGTGGCAAAAGCATTATGCCCAAGTGGAGCCAAATGTTGTAACATGCATTTTTTGTTATCTTTAATATTCATGTTTCATTCAAAAATCACTTGAAAATATCTTAAAAAGAGATAAGGCAAGAGGGAAATGTAATAAATTACATATCGAAATCAAAACACAAAAAAAAACAAGTATAAAAGAATTGGCCCATGCGTCTAAGTAAAATCGCAATATAAATAGTTATATGAAGCTATAATCAATATGTGTGTGTGTGTGTGTGTGTGTGTGAAGCTATAATCAATATGTGTGTGTGTGTGTGTGAGATAACAATGCGATTAGATCGCAATCGCAAAAAGTAGTGGGAATTTGTATGAAGTTACCACGGGAATCACCGATTTCTAATTGCAATAACTAGTTAATAAAGTGTTGAACAGGCTGGACCCAAAGCATATATATATTATGTTATATAAGCCCTGGCAGGTCCGCGATCATTGCATAACGTTTATATATGTATATGATTTACGCCGATTGCGATATGCAATGGCCAAACCCGATAGTTTATATATGATGTGCTTTATAAGTCTGGCGGGTCCGCAATATCTCAAGGTTTGAGTTCAAGCACCAATTGAAAGTGTCGATTGCGATTTGCGACAGCGATCCAAACCCGATATTATATATGCCATGTTTTATACTTCCGATGGGTCCGCCATATCGCAGATTATTAAAGTTTGGGTTAATACACCAATTGAAAGCGTTGATTGTGATTGCGATGGGTTTCGGACCCGATGAATTATTAAATACAGATTTATGTCTAATCAAGTCCATAAGGGAGTCAGAAGACTGTTGAAAAGGTGGAATCAATGGGTTCATGCAACAGATTTAATTCTTTTTGAGTTTTGCGGTAAACCAAAGGTTTGCATTAATTTCGTTGTATAAAGGGAAAATCAATGTTAAAGCCGAGTCCAAAGAAAAGGCAGTGGGTCGAGTTTCTTGGTGTTTTGGACAATTGAAATGCGCCTGATACATGCGTAAGCCCAGTTTTACACAATTCAAATACAATTCATTATGGTTAAAGCGGATTAAGCATTATTAAAGCATCCATAGAGCAACTCAAGAGCCAATTAACAAAGCCGAAAAGCCAACAGTCATTGTCATCTTCTAAGTTCAATTATTTCCTGTTATTTCATGTTCTATAAGGTGTCTTTTACCTTTTGTAAAATTCTGTAATAGTTTTTACTTCAGATAGTTAGAGAAGCAGTTAAATAATTTGACAGTTTCAAAAATCTACAATTGTTCCACAATGTATAAAAAGAGGAAAATTTACAAAGAAGGGGTTCAAATTTTGGAGAACCCGGAGACAAGGCCATTGTACTCATGATATAATTGTTGATTAATGAAGAATTAGAAGTTTCCATGCATTTGTTGGGTATGATTTTGTGACTTCTCTATTATATTCCATCTTATGTTTTCTTCCTTCAAGAATGGTAATGAAGCTGCAGGTTTTTATTTGCTTAGGTAGATAAAGTTAAAGTTCCTTAAAAGAGCGCTCCTATACTCAAAATTTTCACCTTTTTTTCTAAGTTACATATAGTAGTTTCTGTGCAAGGCAACATATTATCTTTAACTTCTCCAAGAGTCATAGATAGTAGGTTTTGTGTTAAACAGCATATTGTCCATGGTTCAGTTCTCACCTTCATAATTCTTCTAAGTTACAGATAGTAGTTTTTGTGTAAGGCAGCATACTATTTTTAACTTCTTCAAGCTTTCTTCATTTATCATTCATATTCAACTATCAAACGGCATTTTGATAATTCCTTGTCACCTAAGTATTGAGTAAAAAACCAAGTCTCCAGGTCCTTCATTTGAGAACACAACATATATCTAAGTGACAAATAAGTGACAGTAAATAATATTTATTAATGTCTTAAGCACAATTTCTTTACAGCCAGGAAATTGGTTTCTTAAGGTACAACAACTGGTCTGGCCACATTGAAGACAATGATGTGCATGATTTCAGACGAGTTGGACAGAGAAGCCCGAGTAGTGTATCCAGATGCCATGGAGGCAAGAGTCAGGTTTCAGACGGATGTCACCGAGGAGCACATGGACACCATCAAGGACTACAGATCTTAGCATCAATATGTTACTATTGATCAACATGAGGATGTTGAGGAGTTGTACTTCCATGGTTGTCTAAGTCAAAGTGATGTCTAGCATGGCTTGCTCAAGCCATTCTGTTCATATGGGTACATGTGCATTGTAATGTTAAGTCATGTCAAGTGTAAGTCAAGTGTCAATAGTTGGATGTAACAGTCATAAAGTAGTTGAAGAGTCATGAGGGTAGTTGAATTGTCACAAAGAGGAATGTCAAGGGTCACCCCACCCTTTGCTATAAACAGTCCCTCATAACTCATTTTAGAGGATTTTGATCAACCAAGCTTCGATAGGACTATCTTAGAGAAATCTTGGACAGTATTGTAATGAACCTTAGCTTCTCCACTGCGCAAAGCTAGTACATCTCTTTGGACGAGCAGGCGAATGTGGTTGTAACGTTCCACTATTGGAACTAGCGAGTGTACATCGATATATTGTATGATTTGAACTTACACTTCTTAATAAAACAGAGCCAGCACGTTTTCATGCATGTGTTGTTATTGTAGTTGGACTATTATAGTTGTTGTAGCAATTTATGTTGTTTAACTTACATAGTTGTGTATGAACTATTTTGTATGAAATTGTATGAATCTTGTTGCAGATGTGTTGTTGGTATAACCATCACTTTGGATTGTTCACTAACTTTCTTTCTCGCTTGTGATGTATCTTCGCTCGTGTGTTCCCTTCCCATCTGAGTACTATTACAGGTTGCCAAGGGGCGAACTCATCTCAACCCACTTGTGTTAGAACCTCTCATGCACCTTCCTTGACTCACTGCAGTTGTCACACACTTGTTACCAATAGAGTTATCTTACTTGCATCCGTGCGAAATCGCGGTCAAGGCATTACCATACAACCCATTGTTAAGACTCCTACACCAAACGGTCTGAGGTCTAATTGGGACTTCTTACTGGGGAGATCCCCTTGACATATTGGTGGCTCCAACACCATCAACATTTCTGGCACTAAAAGGAGGGCCAAATGACAAGTTGTGCCCTCTCATCTAGTTTTGAACATTTTCTTACCTTTCATGGATTCTTGTACTCTTATCCCTCCGTGATGTGTTTCGAATTATGAAGATGTCACCATCACAGTGGAGTTTGTTTATCTCTTGTCCTCTTACACGTATAATAGTGAAGGCGAAGTGGCTTGCCCTGAATACTTACATGAATTTCTTTCCATGCTTCATGAGGAAAATGGGTGTTCTGATGAACAGGCCAGCTTGTCGCTTGCACACACACTTCCTAAATTTCCACGTCGATGACTGCTCAACCTACTAGATGACAATGTGCACTCACTTGAGCACTTTTGTGATCTCATTGAAGACACTTTCTATCATTTTGATCCAGACCATCTTGACCGGAAACTGTTACAGCAATGGAAGGCTCCGCATGAATTGATCATGGATTTCTGGCAGCACTTCCAAGACTTACAGTTTTAAGCTCTGAGGAGCCAGATGAAATTTGCCTATCTTTGGGACCGGTTCAAGTATTGCCTTAAGAAATATGCCTGTACCAAGAAGAAGATTGATATCAAACCTCACTCAACATTCTTCATTCATGGAGTTGCGCAATCTCATGTGGATGAGGTCACTGTCTCGACTAATTGTCCGCCTTCCCTTCATTCAATATCTCCACCACTACTGATTGATGTTGAGGATCATGCCCACACACTTGTTCAGCTTTCACATCCTCCCAACATCACTTCACTCAGTTTTCGCATAGATTTGGTTGTGAGTCCTTTGAGTTCCCATATGCATTCTGTTCTACGACCTACATCTTCACACTCGAGTGTTCCTTTGTATGACACTATCTTGTATTCATCCATTCCGGACTCTTCACTTGTTGTGAATGAAGAACAAGCCATTAACGGAGTTGGTGTTGCACAACCAACATGCGTTGTCTTTCATGAAGAGTTGAGTTGGAGCTTGAGCATCAACACTCAGCGAAGGATGACTCCCTTCCGTCCAAACCCCCTCCAATCTTTCCTAACATCTTTGGTGAACCTACCATCCATGATTTTGCGTGTGTCTTCATCCATAGATGCACCCATTGTTGATCACTAGCAGGACTCAGCAGATGTTGTTCCATGATTCGACAACGGAGAGGATGACTTATTTGTTGAAAATCCACTTGATCTTTCATCTGTCTTTTCTGGAAACACAAAGGATGAGTTTGTTCACTTTTCATCTACCCATCTGTTTGATTCATCTGATCATGAGTATGCCGATGAATTCATTGTTTTTTTAATTATGGAAATCGTGATCCATTTGTTCCCATATTTGATCATGATCATGGATCTATCATAGTTGATCTTTCGAAGCCACTGGTTTATGATGATCTATATAATGATGAAGTTGAAACACCCAAGCATGTCGAGGAACTTCAGCCCGAGCTGATGGTTATGTCAGGTCCTCGCTCTCTTGGAGTCAATCTCACTTCTAATCATGAAACTGTTCAATCACCTCAGGCTTCTCATCACTCATCTGTATGCATTTAAGATCAATCTTACACATAGATCATACTTCCTCCACTCGAACTACATGATCCCATCTCTCATGCATTGAAGGAATCTTACATTGCAAGCACTCATTTGCAATGTAAAATGAAAAATGAAAAAATGAAAAAGTCAAAAAATGAAAAATGAAAAATGAATAAGGTGAAAGAAGAAAAAGGCTTCTTGCGTATGGAGTTGATGCAAGAAACTATGTCTGGGTATTGACTAGGCTCACTGGAAGCGGAGCCATGCTTGTGTTCCTATGTGACTCCATCGGGGTACTATCCAGGTCTTCTCGCAGCGGAGCAACACCAGAGATGAAACTAAGACTCTAACAACTACACTGCTTGTGCACCAATATACACCTCAACCCCAATTGAAACAACTGTGTTGCCTTGGCTTGGAGTGTGTGTCAATCAGCCAGGAGTTTGGCGAATGCTACATCTTACAATCAATCTAGTGAAACCAAGACGAGTTGAGAACTAAACAATACTTCCGAAGGTGTTAGACTTTCTTTTTCACGAACAAGGTCCATTCAGAGAGCTGGAGTTCTACCAGTGTGTCACCGAGTGTTGTAATGACTACAACAACCCTCCAAAATTTTGCCTTAGCTTTGTTTTGGGGCCTCCCTACCAACCTTTCACAGCACCTTGTCTTGCTCTGTCAAGTACACAAGCTTTAGTGTTTTGCTTGCACCAAGACAGCCTATCAATCACATCTTCATGCATTTCCCTCACAGGCTGTTCACCCACACTTGGTCCAACTGCAGGCTGAGAAGATCCCCCAATAAATTGCGCATTTCTAGAGGGAAACCAGCCTTCCCTCTAGAAATTGTGCAATCCTATCTAGAAGCCTACTCTGCTCCAGAATTGCACAATTCTGCCAATGAGCACTCCTAGTGAAAATTGCGCAATTTTCCCCAACAGGGTTGCTCAGCCCAGGATTTGTGCAAATATGGGCAACAGTCAAATGCTCTACCCAAAAATTGCACAAATCTCCTAGGAAGCCAGCCCATCTCCCAACCACAAATGTGCATTTTTCTCAAGCAGTTGAGCAGCTTCATGCATGAGCAGTCTGGTTGACTAGTTCCAGCCGGGACCAAGGAAACTTGACTTGCATGCATGGCTTGCTTTTCCCCAGAATAAAAAAAATAAACATGCAAAAGGAATCCCATGATTCAGGGATCAATTTTAGCAACTAGAGGTTACATGCAAATTTGTTTTAAGAACTTTCCTCCAAGTGTCTCACTTTTTCCTGATTTGTGGCATGCGCGTCATGAGCTCAAAATTTATTTATTCGACGCATTAGAGCTCATTCTTTCACATCGATCTTGGAGCTCTGACATCCCACAATACATCCAGAACTCTTCGACACATGTATACTAGCGTGTCCTAGCTTTGAACGCTTTTTGTCATTTACATGTATACTAGCATGTCCTAGCTTTGTTTCAGTTTTCGTTGCTATCTCACTATTTTCGCATGTATGAAACTATTTTGCATGAATAGTCATCGATTCGGCGACTCGCTTCACTCGCATGCATGTTAATCTTTTTACTGATCTTTCATTCATGTTTGCATGCATTGTCAATCACTTCTTCTTTCACTTAGTGTTGCTATGCATTCACTGTCATATTTGCTTTCAGTTGTCGTCGATGAGTCGGGCCCACCTTGGCCCAGACTCTGCCTTCACTGAGACAGCATTGCACAATTTGGGGTAGGAAGGCTCTGTCTTCCTCTCCATAAATGCGCATTTCTTCCCAACACTGTCTTCCAAGACTATTTTGCGCATTTCTAAGGGAGAGTGACTGTTGGCCCAACAAATTGTGCAATGCATTCCCTGAGCCTGTTGTCACTCCCAGCTGGAATTGCACATTGTGCAATCCCAACAACAAGAAGCCAGTCTGGATTGCACATTGCGCAAATCCAACAGCTAATCTTGCCTCCCAGAGAGCCCATATTGCTTTTGTGCAGTTCTGGCAGCCAGTGACCCAGCCTCCCAAAAGAAATTGTGCAATATTGCCTATCAGTTCCCTAGGTATGTGTTGTGTCATTCCTTGAATTTGCTTTGGTTTTTGCTGACAGATTTCTTGCCATGCATATTGCTTGTCCCCAGATATTTCAGGTGTTCATCCGTCTCTTAGCAGTACAGGATCAATGGCTTCAAAGAGAATAGTATCATAGGACACTGATGGAAATGCAGATGGAGCAATAGTTCAGTGAGTGCCCTCTAGTCTACCAATCTATGTAGATACAAAGTTGTATTTAGACAAGGAAATCAAGATGAAGTGGCAAGAGGTCAATGAAACATTTGCACGCACTTTTGAGGAAGGCCTCGAAGACCATCAAGTGTACGTGAACATTCACAAGTTCGATACCCCATGTTCCCAAGTGCGGACATGATACACTAGATCGTCTCTCACACTAATCCCAAGATGATGACCTTGAGCAATGTTAGTGGGACGAAGCATGTGACCTTCTGGGTCGGTGATTATGATGAGATGTATCAGATGTTAGAGCCCATGACTGTCATGAGGACTCCATTCAGCTTACCCAATAGCAGTGCTAACTCCAAAGACATTCTAAAGAACTGGGTAAAGGCGCTGGCTCGATTCAGGTTGACACCCAACCAGATATACGATACAAAGATACTGAGGAAGGCGTACCAATACTTGGTCATATTTTCTTGTCGACTGTATGGCCAAACAAGCATAGAAACCTTCCCACAGAGTTGGGTGATCGCACTGGACCAAGTGGCTAGAGAAGGAAAACCATGTAATTGGTCCATCATATTGGCTCATCAACTGAAGGAACAAGTAACGAAGGCTCGACAGTCACCCAGAGGTATGCATACAGAGATTTACATGTCCGCCTACATCTTAGATGCAGTCTGTGCCCGACAAGAGTTCCCAGGAGCGAAGACTATTGTGAACACATATTTCAAGTTGTTGTCCGAATGCAGCTTCAGAGGAGTAATCACATGGTTGTCCGATCATTTTGTCACCCCTATGTACAAGATGATATTTGAACAGGATCCACCCTACATGTCAAAGGAAGCAATGGAGGCATTGTTGGGCATTGCTAATTGGTATGCCTCATCGTCCGGGACTTTCATCCAAATGTTTAGTGCGGAGAAACCTCCACATGTTCTACCGAAGTTTTCCTTGGACATACTTGTCATGCAGGAAGTAGCATATCACATCTCAATAGGATTGACAACTATACTACATCGGAAGAAGAAGGAACCTTGGCCTGCTCTTCCATTTCCGATTGGGTTATATGAGATCTGGAGTATCAAGCAAGTAGATGTCAAAGCAGAACAGATGAGGAAGTACCTACTTGACCTCCAAAGCTACAATCTATATGACCCACATTGCATTGTGAAATATCACTGCATGAGAGTTCAGTTCAACTAGATCCATGGGGCGTTTCATTGGGTCGAGGAGGACCCATGGAGATATTGCTATAGTTTCTCCAGAACCAATGAACAGGTCGGCTTCACTGTGGAGTGGTTAGCAAAGCAACATGAAGCAACATCACGGAGAGCACCAGCAACAGTGGCAGAAGAGGCAAGCATATCAGTGCACGATAAAGGTAAGAGGAATATTGTTGATTGCATGGAGGAGGAGAAAAGATGCAAGTTTCAAGCAGATCCATTGGTAAAGAAGGCAGCAATGGCTATAGAGGCAAAGAGGCACCAACGTGACATGTGAATCACACAAAGTCAGAGGGATAGGAAGAGAATGGAAGAAGCATAGAAGGAGTTGCATGAGCTGAGGTAGCAACTCCGAAAGGAACAAGAGTTGCGCAAACAAGAGAGGGAAGTGTAGCAGTAGCAGATACAGTAGGGGGCGCAACATGTGAAAATAGATAAAGCAGCGCCCGTACAAGTAGTTAATTCATCAAAACAGTTGGCATCAGGCGAACAGGATGAACCATCGCAGGGGCAAGACTTTGCTCATGAGATAGAACAAGAACTTCAACAGCTAGATGCAAACATGGAGCAGCAGGAGTTGGAACACGACAACGAATTCATGCCTCACCACAAAGAGGTCGACTCACACACTTCAATGCATCCAAATGATGAGCAAGTCTCGAATGACCAGGAGGCACTGAGATCCTTGGTGATCAGCTGGAAGAAGAGATGCACAACATCGCATTCGACAAATTCCAACATAGAGTTGTGCAGTCTCGCAAAGTGTCAACTCTGAAGGATCATACATCTCCTATGCAAGTTGAGGAACGAGTGATCGTGATGATGTGTGCAAAAATCCAGATGCCTTGGCCGATGCAACCAGGGTGTATGCCGAAGCCACTAGCTCAAGTGTTCGCTTCTTAATAGTTGAGAATGAGCGAATGGCAAAGAAACTACAAATGGCCAAGCAAGGAGGAGACTTGGTGAAAATGTCTGTCCGAGCTGAATTGAAGAAGGAAATACTAGATGAAGTAATGTCCCTTGAGACATTTATGCGAGCATTGTACTCCAAGTTTGGTACCATGCACAAGGCAGTCGTCCATCTCAATGGATGGCAGCAGCGGTGTGCTAGGAGAGCAGGGATCTTGATAAAATTTCATGTTGTTGTTAATGAAATGAAAACATAGACGATGAAGTACAAGGAAGCCCCACTTCACTTGCCTAAGATGATGAGGGCCAATGCGGTCGAGCTGAAGGAATATATCCGAAGTCAAATCCGAAATTATGAAGAGCTCTCGCAGTTCGTCACCAGCATACAGGCTTCCCATGCACGATTATTCAAAAGTATGGATGCTGTGGTGCGCAAACATGTGATCCCATCTATTGGGACTCTCACCCAATCGAAGACAAAGAAACAGGCTGACTAGAGCTTGACTCGTACTTCGACGAATTGATGCACATTGCCACCAAGCCAGACTTGTCTATCAGTGCAAACATCATGCACAAGTATGTTGCTAGTCCAGCCACATTGAAGACAATGATGCACATGCTTTCAGACTAGTTGGAAAGAGGAGCCCGAGCAGTGTATCCAGATGCTATGGAGGCAAGAGTCAGGTTTCAGACAGATTCCACCGTGGAGCACACGGACACCATCAAGGACTATAGATCTTGGCATCAATATGTTATTGTTGATCAGCATGAGGATATTGAGGAGTTGGACTTCCATGGTTGTCTAAGTCAAAGTGATTTCTAGCATGGCTTACTCAAGCCATTCTGTTCATATGGGTACATGTGCATTGTAATGTTAAGTCATTTCAAGTGTAAGTCAAGTGTCAATAGTTGGATGTAACAGTCATAGAGTAGGTGAAGAGTAATGAGGGTAGTTGAACTATCACAAAGGGGAATGTCAAGGGTCACCCCACCCTTTGCTATAAATAGTCCCTCATAACTCAACCAAGCTTCGATAGGATTATCTTAGAGATAGCTTGGACAGTGTTGTAATGAGCCTTGGCTTCTCCACTATGTAGAGTTAGTACATCTCTTTGGAGGAACAGGAAAATGTGGCTATAATGTTCCACTATTAGAACTAGCGGGTGTACATGGATGTATTGTATGACTGGAACTTACACTTCTTAATAAAATAGAGCTAGCACATTTTCATGCATATGTTTTTATTGTAGTTGGACTATTCCGGTTGCTGTAGCCATGTATGTTGTTTAACTTACATAGTTGGGTATGAACTATTTTGCATGCAATTGTATGAATCTTGTTGCAGATGTGTTGTTGGTTTAACCATCACTTTGGATTTCCAGCTAACTTGCTTTCCAGCGTTTGATGTATCTTCGCTCGTGTGTTCCCTTCCCATCCGAGTACTATAACAAGTTGCCAAGGGGCGAACTCATCTCAACCCACTTGTGTTAGAACCTCTCATGCAGCTTCCTTGACTCACTGCAATTGTCACACCCTTGCTACCAACAAAGTTATCTTACTTGCCTTTGTGTAAAATCGCGGTTAAGGCATTATCATATGACCCACTATTGGGACTCTTGCACCAAACGGTTTGAGGTCTAATTGGGACTTCGTGCCAGGGAGATCCCCTTGACATGTTGGCAGGTCTAGCACCATCAACAAGACCATTTGCAAGGACTTGGGGAACTAATCATTGATTCATTGGTAACCATATATTTTCTAAATGCATTAGCACCGGAATGGAGAAAATTTGCAACAAGTGTCTACTCTAAGAAGGATTCAACTCCCTTTGATTAGTTGTGGGAACAATGCATGCTAGAAGAATCAAAGATCAAGGTCAAGGATTACATTGGATCAAATGAGCAGTCTCAAGCCTTTCTAGCTCGATTAAAAAAGATGAAGAAGAGAAAGTTTGGCAAGTCCGAGAAGAAAGATATGTCCACGATGCAATGCTTCAAGTGTTAAGAGTTTGGACATTACAAAAGGGATTTTCTGAATCAACATAACAATAAGAGAAATGATAGAAGTGAAGCTCATGTAGCCGAAGCAGTGGGAGAACCTGAGAAGAAGGAAAAAAAGGAAAACGTGAAGGATATTTACTACTCAAAGAGGGTTCACTGACTTCCAGGTTCCTTTTGAATGTTGATTTCTCTTTAGATGATATGTTTTGCATAAGAATCATAGGATAGAAGCATATGATAGTACAATGGTTGAAATTCATATGATTATGTTACTTAGTAAAGATCATCTAGGATAGAATGTTAGACCATTTTGCATAATTACCATCCAAATATTATCTAACATTATGTTATAGGTTGCCATCTGGAGTATGATTCAATAAGGACCTTCATCTTCAAAAGTCCTTGGGAATAGCATCATGACAAGAATAGTATGTATTCTATGTAATGTGGAGACATGCTAGTAAAGTGGGATGAAGGATTTCAATGTGGTAGGATACAAGTTTTTTTTTAATAAATGGATACCTAGATGATTAGATGAAAACATGGGAATGCATGAAAACTTTGGACAATATTCATGTGTATGAGAATCTTGTGGAACAAAGTTGGTTAGAAAGATATGCTTAAGTATTTATGATGTTGAAAAAGAATATAATGTGACTTACTGAAGAATGTATAGAAGTTTAGGAATTTCTCTAGAATATGTATTGAATAACATCTAGTATAATCTCTAAAGAAAAGTTGAAATTTGGTAATCAAGTTCAATCCTTGGGCACTTAGATGCAAGAAGGAAAGTTTGCGTGGAGATGGTCAATGAGGATGTTGATGAAACAAGGTCATTATGATAAGATAAGTCTATTTCATTTTGGTTTGGTTATCTGGTTAACATATTATTTCTCTCCCTGGTAAAATGGTGCAGGAATACATGATGACAGTTGAGGAAAAGTCAACTCTATGGATGAAAATTATTGAGGGAAGTTCAATATCATTCGCCTAGAAACTTTGAAGTCAATATGTGTTCATCTTGGAATGTAGTAGTCCGAGAAGATAAACTAAAGGTCAAGGAAGATCACTTTCATGAGGAGGTTTCGATCAGATAGAATTTTGGGAGGCTCAATACAATGCCTTCTGTCAAATATGGGAAGTGATGAGCAAGAAAGATGATTTGGATCTTGTCACAAAGACGAAGAGTGTAGATGGTTCCATGATATGTTGAAAGGAACCAAGCTCGATGCAAGAGATGCGAAGAAAAGAGGGAATCATGTTGCTATGGAGAACTAGTAGTTGATACTCTGATGAAGACAAGCTACAAGGCTTGTGATGTTGGCTTCCATTATTGGAAGGAAGGAATATCCTCTGGTTTGAGAGGGAGAAAAAGGAGTCTCCATAAATAAGTAGTAGTGATCTATTCTTAATATTAAGGGAGAATAGGTAAGTCCTCTTGGTTTGAGAGGGAGTGATTTTTTATATCACATGAGCATTCTACTCTTCAGGTGATGAAGAGAGAATGGTGGAGGATTGGATAAGAATCTATGGTTTCCTTGAGGGTATAACTTCTAAGAAAGGAAAGGGACTGACACACTTTGAGGATAGGACATGAGTCCAATATAAGAGTGGTCGAAGAAGACCAATAATCTTTGAGGAATCAGGTATGGAGATCCAAGATAAGAATAGTCCTAAAAGGACATGCTTTATGGACATATGGATGGAGTATGTACCTTAGGTAGTGTGGTATCAACCATAAATCCTCCCAGCATAATGCTCTTGAATTAAAGAAGAGCTTGTCTAGTTAGGCCTCAGGGACAATGATGGTTATAATAATGATGCTTACAGTATGACTTATGAATCCAAATCTTCTTGAAAAATATTTAGTTTGAGATATAATGTTGTACTAGTTGTACAATTACGAATACCTCCCTAGTTAAGAGGGAGCGTTGAGAAATGTAACTTGTTTCTATCTTCATAATCGGTATACTCATTTCGATATGTATCTTATGTAACAAGAAAGAAAAGAAAAGAAAAGATATTATTATTAAAGCATGGGTTTCATGTTCATTATTGATGGTCTTTTAGGTAAAATAATGTTCCTTGTGCTTCTAGAGTTTGTTAGGTCTTAGGATTTCTTTTCATGAGTCAATGGAGTCAAGATCATGTTTATAAGACCTTTCCAAGAAATTTATAATTGTAAAAAGAATTAATTCTAATGGGAAACTCCAAAAGTACAAGTCGCCCTCGAATCCTCAAGTCGGCCTAAAGGAGGGAATTTTACCCCTTGAGAAGGCTATAAGAGGAAGCAATTAGACTGCATTTGGACACACTCACTCACAAGTTCGATCTATCAAGGAAAGAGTTCAATCTATAGCTGGGAAGCTAGGAAATTAGAGTGAAAGTCTAGGAGATGTTGAGAGGATGAAATTTTTCATTTCTAGGCTCTATCTCTCTCACACGGTGAAAATGTTAGAGTTTTTGTAGCCATAAAGAGGCCAAAGTTGCATGTCTAAATTGTTGAGGAGAAAAATTGGAGGAACAAGTTGCTGAATAGAGCGATTTCATTCTCTTAACCTTATTGACCTTGGGGAGAGCTATTTTTCTCTAGGTTTGTCTCAAAACGAAGATAAATTAGGGTTTGTGTAGCAGTTGTTGGGACGAAGTTGTGGGAGGACGAAGTTTCTGGGTCAAGTAGTTGGGTAATTGCTGGCAGGTCAAAGTTGCAAGGAAGAAGTAGTTTGAGGGAAGGTCTTGAAGAAGGGATGACTTGGTACTGCGAGGACTTGGTTTAGGGTTTGGGTCATTGTATCTCATTTGAAGTATATTCTAAAAAGATAAGAGTTTTCGGGTTTTCCACTTGGAGTAGTTTTCCCCTTGTTGAGAGCATATATCTATGTTCTCTTTTGTTATTAATGCTTCTTGATATTATCTGATGAAAATATATAACTAAAGAACATAAATAAGATAACTAAGTTTCACAAGAAAGTATCAAGGTTGAAGAAAATAAGTTATAATTGTTGCCACTTTACATTTTCTAACACTAATGATATACGATTTTACTGCACTCAAAAGATTAACAGTTTCTCAAATCTATTAAATACGTCAGGACTTGAAATTGCCAATGGTAGTCTGCATATCGTTATTGGAGTCTTCAACAAATTATCAAGGCCCGGGATATCTTCTAGCTCTCTTAGTTTTTCCTTTAGCTTCATATTTCCTGCTTCTCATTGACCAACAGAATTCGCAAGCACTTCACCACTATCTTGATGCAATTTCATCGACGTTGCAACTAATGACAGATCAACATTCAATTCTGTCTAATCAACAACCTTTCTATCGGAAAGTTGTATCATTTCAATCTCCAATCTCTTGTTTCCCTTGTCATAATTTTCATCCTACAATGTGACAAAATGGCCATCGAAAGTAATTTCCTCTTCGACAATTTCCTCCATTATTTTATCATTTTCTTACAAACAAGTACTAACCCAATCAGGTAGCACAATGCTATAAACTTCCATGTTTACAGATTTCAATCCTTTCTATTTCAGGTGCTCTCTTGGATCTAAATGATTCAATTGTGTGCACTTTTTCTGGAGTTACTCTATGAGGAGACTATTCGTTATCCCCGCCACCTGATAGTCTATCGGTAACCAGTTTTTTTCTCCAATAGTGCATTTCCATCTTTTTCTAGCAGATGAAGTTGCACCAGTACTGTGAGTGCAAGATTGATATTTTCATGGATGAATTGTGCTGCTTTGCTTAAGCCTTTCTCCTGTCTCGATGATCTCTTTTTCAATATTCTATTTAGCATATACTAGCATTTTTTTTTATATTTTATTGATACAGTGTGACTTTGCTCGCTATGCTCTCTACTTCTCGGAAACAAGTTCTGTGCCTCATAGGCTCAAGGTATTCCATGAAAATTCCTCCTCTATCAAAGCCTTTAATAACTTAATCTTCACTTAAGTTAAAAGCATATAAAGACTTTGCAAAAATGTTAGCGTGATTCGTATTCTTCAGAGTCACTTTTCCGAAAACAAACGAAAAAACAATAACAAAAACAAAAAATTGTCATTTCTTTTTTTGTTTAAATATGGATATCCAATAACGATATTATTTGCAAATTTTAGCAACAAAATACCTATCTATAATAGACATTGCCAAAATAAATGGCCTATATTCAAAACTATAAGTTCGTATAACCGTATTGCTTTCTTTTTCCTCATATTCCTCTTTGTCAGATAGGAATGCCTCAATCTCTGTAGATATTCGAGAAGGATCTTCCCTAGTTACCATGCAATACACTGACCTTACAAAAACATCTTGAATTAAACAAAAAATTAAAGAAGCTTGGTGATTTCACAATATAGGATACAAGAACTACATTAGTTTCTCCCGAAAGTTGAATATAGGATTACAGGGTAAATCAACAAACACATGCATTTACACAAGAAGTGTTATCAAATATTCCATCATAAAGAAATCATTTTTTTGGGTAATCTATGTAATTGAAAAAATGATTCATTCAAAATAGCATCAACCCAATTGAAAATACAATTATTCTTGTATGTCTCATAAAGCACATAGAAAACGCATTTCGGAACATGTCATGTACTCTCTAGCCCTACTACATGAGCAAAGAGCCAACAAAAATCCCTAAAAGGTTGGATAAACAAATATATATCTATAAGAGAAATATCAGAAGGAACCTCATAATTTGTAGAAATTAATTCCCACACAATCTCAATTTCACGTTCTTTTAGCTCTAGGAAACTATTCGCAACGGAAAATTCTCAATGCTTGTTCGATTCCGGTAACTTGAATAAGCATCTTAATGCATTAGGATTTAAACGAACCTTTATCACTCCTAGCTTAATTTCCCTCTTTCTTAAATCAAAATAATTTTCACAGACATAAACAACTTCTTTGAAATCAAAGACCTCCGTAACAAACCTAGTATTCGTAATCTGGTACTGCAAATATTGTTACTTGTTTTCTCTTCTATTAACAGATTCACATACCGCTCATATGCTCTCAACCAATGAAATCTATCATCAATCTTTGCAAATGATTTAACCATATCACTGCAAATAACTTCTTTCCCTCGCTTGCTACCTAATTTTCGTTTGCAACAAAAAATACTATGTCAATGAATAGCACATTCAAATACTATCACTTTACAATTCTCCATTTTCTTCACAAACACTAATTGTTACTATTACTCGTGTGAAAACCGTTACACATGACACTCTGAATAAATAGAAATTAAAGATGCCAAAGCTAACTTTTATGGACAGTAAGAGGGAAAAAAATGAAATTCCAAAAGCATCTTGTCCATTTACGTCACATTTTTCTGCTATTTCAAGATCATATATATACATGTCATAAGAAACAAAAAAATTACGATATATAATAATAGACATCATCTACCGAAGTGGTAGATTACCCACATGACCATTTTTTTGTTTTCTTAATACAAACCCAACAACACAAGTTCTTGATTCATTTTTTGTAGCATAAATGTATTCAACGTCATCAAAAACCCCATTGGAAAATTTGTCCATATCTTCGAAAATCGTCGCAAAACTCCTTTTTTGTTTTTTTGATTTTTCAATAAAAATATGATAGCACCACTGCTAACACCCGATTGACACCCAAGATCATGAAGGTTTGCAACTTAACCTCTAGTTACAAAAAAGTACCACCATATTTTATTAGCAACGTGCTAGAAATTCCTTTGTTTTTCTAGTCAAATTTGAAGACTCATAAAACTATCAATAATAGATAAAAATAGTAAAGTGTGCAAGGAAATTTTCAAATAAATATTATTCCAACACGTATTTAGCTACTTTCTACGATAAATCAACTTGACCGCTAGTCCCACTACTCTATAAAACCAAATTTGATTTATGAATAACTTGACACAACTATTTCTTGCAAAATTTGACACGCAGTTACGATGCAGTGGGAACCTTATTCAAAGCAAACAAATTTAATTTTAAACTATCTGGTTTTTGCAAACATGAAAATAATTTAATTACTGAAAGTTTATTGTTGTAACTTTGAGTTACTTTCAATAAAAGTGGAAGACTCGTAAAACTATCAATAATAGCTACAAATCATAAAGTTACTTTCTATGATGAATTGAATTGATAGTTGCTCCCCACTACTTTGTAAAACCAAACCAAAATTAATTTACAAATGATTTCATACACCCATTTCTCACAAAATTTGACACGCAGTCACAAACGGATTTAATTTTAAACTCTTTGATTTTTTGTGGATGCGAAAATAATTTAATTACTAAAAACAAAAACTTTAATTCGTAATGTAACAAACGCAATTACAAAAAGCAATTTGTAAACTAGAAATAATGAATATTTTCTCTATTAAATACTTATTACTATTATGCAATATTAGGTTAAGTCTCCTTTTAACAAATGCCAAAAAGTACTTCTCTGCAATAAAAACATGTGTGGAACGAAGACAAGAAACATTGATACCTTGTGTGTATCGGTATACACGATAAATTGAGTGTTTTCTGTTAATAAAAGAAATATTAGAACAATTAAAAACAAATAAAAAAACCAATGACTTCGACTAAACTACACAAGTCAAGGAAGAAAAACTAACACTATGCCATATACTTTCAACATAACACAAATGCATATACTATTACCTTCGTCAAAATTGCTCCACACAACATGCTAAATGATTAACAATCGAATATAACAAAGCTAATCACAATCCACTAATTTACTATCAACATTATGTGTGTCATAAGAAACATAAATTTACCATACAAAACAATTTCAAACTAATTGTAATCATAATAATCCACTAAAAAACTGCCAAATGCAAACAGGAAATTGGCAAAGGTGAATCGGTTTCAAAGCTTGCAATGTTATAGAGATTTTATATTTCTGCACTATTGTTATTGTCCACGATTTAATAGAAACACCATTGAGACACCATTGAAGATGCAAGATCAACTTCAAAGATAACAGTTTATGTAAGGCAACAAAAGCTTAGACAATACTCCAAGCTCTTAAACACAATTTGCAAAGAGAAAACACCACAAGCATTGAAGATGCAAGATCAACTTCAAAGATAACAGTTTATGTAAGGCAACAAAAGCTTAGACAACACTCCAAGCTCTTAAACACAATTTGCAAAGAGAAAACACCACAAGATCCTTCCTTCCTCTATCAATGATTTCGAAATTATTTTCGACTCGTTCCCCTATAAATCACCACTTGTATGACAAGAAATCTCTATATCAGAGATAAAATTGACATCCAGATCTCTCTATCATTCGAATATTTGTGTCATCATTAGTATTTATTATTATTATTATTATTATTTTAATTATTATTTCACAAATCTAACAATCGAAACAAAGTGAGTTATTTTTCTATCACTGCAAATAGTGTTTTTCCCTCACTATACTAGCTATTTCAAATGTTTGCAGAATCGTTTACCTGGAAATCACCACCTGCCACTATTTTGCATCTGAAACATGCTATAAAGATAAATTTACCATCTAGATCTTTATCGTCCTGATGTTGACCTTTGATTATTAGAAATCAGAGCTACAAATAAATACAAGTCATATCAACATTCAATTCACCGACTATACACCTGCCCATGCATTCAAAAAACCACATAACCACTAAAACACCAAATCTAAGAACATGATTTTCATATATTTTAAACATAGTGCAAATGCATGTGCAAAATTGTAGAGAAAATCCATTTGTGTGCAAAAATCTCTCAAGTTTTCATTGTATGAACATCCACACTTTGCATAACACATTACAAACATTATTTTCAAAGTATTAAAATGTTAATACTAATGTATACTTCCAAAATAACAAAAATGCATATGTACTCGAAAGCTAAATAAGAAATTAAAATATCCCTCCACACTTCCCTCATTCTGCTCAAATCTCACACATCTCTCATTCTGCATATGCATTTGTTCTTCGCATAACAACCGCACATGCACAACCACCTCCGCATAGCTTTAGCCACACAACTACTTCCAAACTAAAAAATGCTCTTCCACCAGTCATTGGCATTTAAAGCTGACATTAATAAATGTGGGTCCCAGATATCATAGACAGGAATTATTCATTGCAAACTACATTCCTAAATAAGAATCAAAGAAGGAATGTGTATATTTATTACTTTAATAAATGTTGGACAAAACATTTGTTTTCTGCACACGCTACTTCCAAACAACAGAGTCCATTGTGTGCAAAAAACTCTTAAGCTTTCATTGTATGAACTTTCGAACTCAATGTAATCTATTAATAATAAAATAATCGGTACTCTTGTATACAGTGTACTAATATCAAAACAAATTACAATTAAAATATTCATTCGCACTTCCCTCATTTCACACAAATTCCACACATGCTTTTTTTCTCTGCATAACCTCCGCATATGCACAACTACCTCTTCACAAATTTGCCCGCACAACTATTTTCGCACTCAATAATTCCCTTAGTCATTGATATTCGAAATTGATATTAATTAATGAGAATACATTGTTAAATACGTCCCTAAATAATAATTAGAAAAGAGATTTGTATATTTATTATTTTAATAAACTTTGTACAAAACTTTCGCATAATGTCTAAACAAGCAAACCACCTCCGCACAACTTCGTCCAAACAACTACTTCCGCACTCAATAACGCCCTTTGAATAGCCATTGACATTCGAAACTGATATTAATTAATGAGCATTCATTGTGAAACATGTTCCTAAAGAAGAATTAGAAAATGATTTATATATTTATTATTTTAATAAACTTTGCACAAAACTTTCATCACAGTCAAAGCTTCGCGTACATGCATTTGTACTCTACACACGCTACCTACGAACAACCAGCGTTGCACAACCACCTTCCCACAACTCCTTCCGCACAACTACTTCTGCAGTTGTAAAAAATGTTCTTAAATAATAATTAAAAAAGAAGACTTGTATATTTATTATTTTAATAAACCTTGCACAAAGTTTTTTGCACATCCATTTTCCCGCTCAACACTTTTTCTTCACACAGAATGACAACATAGTTTATTTAAAACCCTCGTCTATGCAAAAGAGCCCCAATTTTCAACATATACTCCTTAATAATATTAATTGGAGATTTTTTCAACCCTGACCCCCCCTAAGACCTATGCAAAAAACTTTCAACCACATCAATTTTCACATCATTGAGCAAAGTATTAACATAATAGTGCCTTGCAACAGCGTTTCACACGGATTGAAAACACAATTTATTTAAAATTGCATAATAAGAGTAGCTTTTATAGTTCAATGATTATGATAATTGTTAAAAAAACAATACAAGTTCCCCTCTGCACCCCGGTCAATGTCAGAACACCCCAATTCTCCCACACATACTTTGTCCTCTATAGAGTAAAATTTCGACACAACGAAACTGTATGAATTACCGCATCATTCATCAGTGCCACAAAACTCACTATGCAAAGGATCCCAGTTCTCTAGTACATAGTTCGTCCTCCGCACAATAAAACATAATAATATTAATTTGACATTTGTTCAACCCCCCCGTCCCCCACACAAAACTTTTAGCATAGCCAAAGCTTTGCCCACATGCATTTGTACTCTGCACATGCTACCTACGAACAACTAGCTTTGCACAACCACCTTCCCACAACTCCTTCCGCATAACTACCTCCGTAGTTGCGAAAAATGTTCCTAAACAATAATTAAAAAGGAGGCTTGTATATTTATTATTTTAATAAACCTTGCACAAAGTCTTTCGCACATTCATTTTCCCGCTCAACACTTCTTCTTCACATAGATTGAAAACATAGTTTATTTAGAACCCCTGTCTATGCAAAAGAGCCCCAATTTTCGACACATACTCCTTAAGAATAGTAATTAGAGGTTTGTTCAACCCTAACCCCCCTGAGACATGCAATAAACTCGCAACCGCATCAATTTTTTCATCATTGAGTAGAGCACTAAGCAACTGCATCTCACAGGGATTGAAAACACGATTTATTTAAAATTGCATAATAAGAGTAGCTTTGATAATCCAACAATTATGATAATTGTTTAAAAAACGATACTAGTTCCCCTTTACACCCCCGTTAGTGTCAGTACACCATCGTCTAATCAAAGGACCCCAATTCTCCCGCACCTACTTTATCCTATGCACAATAAAAGTTCCACACAAGGAAACCGTACCAAACACCACATCGTTCATCAATTCCACAACGCTCACTATGCAAAGGACCCCAGTTCTCTACTACATAGTCCGTCCTCTGCACAATGAAATATAAAATATCAATTTCACATTTGTTCAAACCAATTCCCCCCTCAGCCCCCTCCCGCCCCCAAGGCCTATGCGAAGAATAATGTCCTGCAACCACATCAATTCTTGCATCATTGAGAAGAGCACTAACATAATAGTGTCCCCCCAAGTAGGCCTATGCAAAGAATAGTGTCCTACAACCGCATCAATTCTCGTATCATTGAACAGAGCACTAACATAACAGTGTCATTGTTAGGGCACTCACCAATGCAATGGTCACTCACAAAATTTCTTTATTTTAATTTTAAAATGAATTGTCAATCACTAGAAAAAAAATGAAAATAAAACTCTCCACCGGGGGAATTATGTCCCATCAGAGCTTCCCCAGTGAATGAGAAATTATAAAGCAGAATTCAATTTTTTTTTTTAAATTTATGCAAAAATAGAAATATTAAGAATTTTTTCAAAACTTTGGTTAAAATTGCAAAAACACATCCAAATAATGTACAGTCAACGCAAATTGACCATGAGGCGAATGCTATAATCCCAGGCGAGGTAGAGACTAATAAACTTATAGGGTGGATCGAGTAATAAAGAATATATACAAAATGCAAATGATGATAAATCATAGGATTTGGCAATCTTATAGTACTCAATTAAACTTATAACAAAAAACATCATAAGTATGAGAGTCCTTACTTTTTGAGGCAACGTGTGAGCAAAAAGATAATTTCCTAATTAGTTGGAGTAACATTGAAGCATCCTTGACCCATGGTTGGTTAGGATTTCTCCGTGAATAATGAAAGAAATAATTGAGGAGGTCAACCAAAATATTTAAGTCCCAAAAGATTGATAGAAAAGTCATGCATATTGTATCATAATGCTAAAGACAATATATATGGAGAAATTTGAGTGCATGGCATGTACAGACTTAATAAACAATATTTGACTTGCAAGTTATGTGGCAAGTATTTGTCGAAGGCATCAATTGATCCAATTGAACAATAAACAATATTTGACTTGCATGTTATGTGGCAAGTAATTGTCGGAGGCATCAACTGATTCGATTGAAATATTTGTCGGAGGCATCAACCGATCTGATTAAAATTCCATCTGGGGAAAATTCTGAGAAAAAACATAGACCTTTGCTTAAATACAACTCCAAAATCATTTGGAAGCCCACTAAATCACTACATAATAAAGATGACACCAAAGAAAACAAGGTAGCATTGGAAAGTCAAATTGTAAGGGGAGGAGTAGGGGGAAGTGAGAGTGTCTCTTCAGCATCACCTTCCACATCTACATTGTTCAACACCTCAACTATCTCATCTTTTTTTGTACCTGGAACCACACCTGGTGCACAACCTCATATCAAATAAGCACTTAAAAAAGGGAAAATAAAAAAGTTGACACGCTGGTGGTAAGTGTTTCCTATGGACTAATGTTCCTTTCAACGTTACGAAGACTAATCCATTCTACTAAGCTATGTTTGATGTTGTTGCTATTATTGGCTTGAGGTACAAATCCCCTTCTTATGAGGAGTTGGGGGGGACTATTCTTCAAAATGAAAAGTCGATTACACTACTAGATTGAAGGAGTTTAAGGCATCTTAGGAAAAAACTAGATGCATTGTGATGTTGGATAGTCGGTCTGATTAGAAGGGTACAACCCTTCTTAACTTCTTTGATAGTTGTCCCAAGGGGACATTGGTTATGAAATTTGTTGATGCATTTTCACATGTTAAAGATGTGCATTTCTTATGTGAGTTGTTGGACATCTTCATTCAAGAAGTAGGTCCAAACAATGTTGTCCAAGTCATGACAAAAAACATTGCAAATTATGTTGTTGTTTGGCAGATTGCTTATGAAGAGGTATCCTAACTTGTTTTGGACACTTTGTGATACACATTGTATTGACTTAGATTGGTTATGGAGAGGTATTTTAACTTGTTTTGGACACCTTGTGTTGCACATTGTATTGACTTTATGCTGAAGGATATCGGGAAGATTTCTTTTGTGAGGGATATTGTTGAAACATCCAAAAGCATAACAAAATTTATCTATGATTATGCATTTGTACTTAGCTTGATGTTAAGATTCATCAGCAACAAAGTGTTGATGCATCCAGTTGTTACATGATTTGCCACTAGTTTTATACTCTTCAATCTCTATTGAATTCTCTGTGGGATGTGAAGACCATGTTTTTTTCACAGGAGTGACACGCTTTATCTCTTAGCTACCAATTGAACAGAGACGACATATGCATACTAATCTCATATCATGAGAGAGTTTGGACATGAGTGGAGGTGTGTCTCATTTCCAAACCTTTGGTAAGGGTTCTTTGGTTGGTTTATTAAGACAAGCCCGTAATGAGCTACTTGCATGAGGCCATGGATAGGGCCAAAGAAGTCATTCATGTCTATTTTGAAAATAAGCGGAAGAGGGGTTTGAGAAACAATAGTTGGTATGGAGAATGATTAATGAGCAATGGAACAATACCCTACATCGCCCCATTCATGCTACAAAAATCTACCTCAACTCCATGTTTTTTTACTCTTGTGGTTTTGATTTAATGCAAAGGTGATGGATGGATTCCTCACTTGTAGTGAGAGGATTTTTTACTCTTGTGGTTTTGATTTAATGCAAAGGTGATGGATGGATTCCTCACTTGTAGTGAGAGGATGGTGTCATCTAAGCGAAAAGGTGAAGAATATTTCTAAAAAAATGGAGATATATAGGATGGCAAGTGGCAAATTTGGTTTTAGCATGGCTATTAAAGATAGGAAGACCAAAATGTGAAGTAAGTTTTAATTTGTTTCAAATTTTATAGTTTATTCTCTTAATAATTTGCTTCAATTTTCAAATTTCAATGTTTTTTCTTATGTTTCTCTTATTTGTTTAAACTTATAGATGTTTGGTGGACAAGTTATGGTGGCAGAGTACACCATCTTCAAAAGCTTGTCATTCAAGTGCTCAACCAAGTTATGGTGGCAGAGTACCCCATTTTCAAAAGCTTGTCATTCAAGTGCTCACACATACATGCAATTCCTCCATATGCAATTGGATTGTATTTAAAATTGGAGTGTATTTAAAAGGATGACACCAAAAAAACAACATATTAAAATTTTCTAATTAAATTTTTGAATTCATTATAAATTATAATTTATTATTTTAATATTTAAATTGTCTAATTACTAATTACTAATTTACAATTTATGAACCTTATACGTTGAAGTCCTTACGCTAATTTAAAAATATATTTTTTAATTTTGCAAAGTTTTTGGAGATTTTTTCAATTTTCTCCGAAATTTTATAACATTTTCAATTTTCAAACCCTTAGCCATTTTATTTCCAAATTCAATTCCAATTTATGTCCAAGTTCCATGTTGAGATTGAAGTCGATTCCAAGTTCATTGTTGAGGTTGAAGTCACCATTATAGTGTTGGCCCATAAACCCACTGAAATGGTACCACTATGAATTCTACTACTTATAAGATCTCTAACATCGTGGAAGTTAAACTACAAGAGCTAGTAAACTTGCACAATGCGATAGTATATAACCATGACTCAAAGTTCACAAGTTCACTTCATAATTTCGAATTGCTTTGATTAAGGGGTTTGATGGAAAGTTGAGTTTGAAGACAATGTTCACTTCATAATTTCGAATTGCTTTGTTCAAGGAGATGTATGGAAAGTTGAGTTTCAAGACAATGTCTTGATCTCAATACGATTAACAATCAATAAAGAATAAACCAAGAGGGTAAATCAAGTAATAAAGAGTATATTAAATCATAGGATTTGGTAATATTACTTGCGCTCAATTGAGCTAATAACAACAAATATCATAGGTACGAGTCCTTCCATTTTGAGCCGACATGTCAGGAAAAAATGACACCTTCCTTTTTCTGAGCCGACATGTCAGGAAAAAATGAGTCCTTCCTTTTTGAGCCGACGTGTCAACACATAGGTATGAGTCCTTTTTGAGCCGACGTGTCAACACATAGGTATGAGTCCTTTTTTTGAGGCGACTTGTCAGCAACATAGGTACAACATGTCAACAAAAAATAGTCCTTCCTAGGTACAACATGTCAGCAAAAAATGAGCCCAGTCCTTCCTAATCTGAGGCGACGTGTCAGCAACAACAAAAAAATCCTAATTGCTTGGAGGAAGATTGAAGATTAATTGACTCATAGTTAATATTTCTTTGCCATGTCAACCAAAATTTTGAACAGAGTTGTCTGCTCATTCATGATAAGAAGTTAGTCGAAGTCTTTCAAAGTCAAAAACTGCGTTCCTCCATGTAAGGCGTCCCAAATTAATTTGGGGAAATCAAGGAGAACAACAACTAAGCCTCCCAAATTAAGTTGGGGAAATCCAGGAGAACAAGCCTCCCAAATTAATTTAATTTGGGGAAATCAAGGAGAGCAACAACTAAGCCTCCCAAATTAAGTTGGGGAAATCCAGGAGAACAAGCCCAATCTGGAGAACAACAACTAAGCCTCCCAAATTTAGTTGGGGAAATCCAAATTTAGTTGGGGAAATCCAGGAGAACAAGCCCCCAGATTAATTTATTTGTGGAAATCAAGGAGAACAACAACTAAGCGTGGGGAAATCAAGGAGAACAACAACTAAGCCTCCCAAATTTAGTTGGGGAAATCCGGGAGAACAAGCCTCCCAAATTAATTTTTGGGGAAATCCTGGAGAACAAGCCCGAAATCAAGGAGAACAACAACTAAGCCTCCCAAATTAAGTTGGGGAAATCCAGGAGAACAACAACTAGATATTGTGGACCATTTAAGATATTTGAGCGCATAAACAGTATGTCTTATACACTGTATATTTAATTGCAATAACATTCTGGCTTATTATACACTAATAATATGACTAATTCATAACCCATCTATGGGTTCTACATGTCACTATTCATAAAAATGTATTCTGAGTTGTTACTTGTTGGGCTAATCCAATTCAACCGGTTTAGTGCTTTTAAGATTCATACAAGAAGCTTTGAGATCAATTCTGAACTTTAGTTAGCTGTACATAATATATACCGCTGACTCACCTGTATCCCATGCACGTGAAGCTTTTCAATGGACCTCCATTAAAGCCATTTGAAAAATATTGCCCACTTCACTAAAGAGTTGAGGTCCATTACAGACACCTACAAACTTTAGAATACCATGCAATTTTAATTCCCACTGATAACAATTCTCCCTGCCCATTTCCCCAAAGAAATGGCTAAACCAGCACGGCCTCAGGATGAAGTTGCAGGTGCGCTTTGTTTTCCTGGTCAATAAGATCCATGAAAATTGGATCCACCTTGATCTGGCTCTCAACGTCCACCTCGAACTTGTGACCCCATTTCCAAACCTTAGCAACTCCCTTAATGGTCACCACAGATTTCAGACACATTTCCCTTTTCGTCACATCTTTCGCCAAATCTTTCAGATGCTGCTTTACCTCCAATCCATCCATCTTGGCAGGCAACTCCAGTATCTCAGCGGAGTTCGCCCCTTGATTCCCTGCAGGCACCTGCTCAAACAATTATTATAGTCAATTCATGCGACATGGGGATTTAACCTCAAAAAAAATATTTAAAACGAAACCCTAACCCTAACCTAAAAAGGCGAAATCGTAACCCTAACCCTAAACTGAGAAGGGATGTAGACTGGCCTGTGCTTGCCCAATAAGGGAGTCTCTGTAGTAAATGCACATGGTGGCACTGCTATACTCGATGGGCGCCACGTTCGGGTTGGTGACCTTGACGGAAATACTGAGCTCCACATCAATCACTGCAACCGGAATGAGCGAATCTGTCTTGAACCGGAGTTTGAAGCCCTTCAAATCGATTGAGAGCACCTCGAACACAGGGTCCCTCGGCCTTATCGCGTACAGAACTGCACCGGTGCCACCGATAACCAGACCTGTTACGATTTGCAAAAGAGACATTTTCCCTTGCGAATCTTCAATACTCGGTCAGTTTTGAAGCGTCGGTCTTCGCATTTCTTTCGTTGGAGGTCATGAGTTCGAATCCTCATTCTAATTTTCGTACGCTGTGCCCAAATCTGATTGGCAGAGACGCAGGCTGGCCTGCTTTGAAACACGCGTACTTAAAGTAGCACGGGTGGCAACAAGCAAATATTCATTCTCTTCAATCTGTCCATAACATCCATTAGGATAGTGTTATAATGGTGGGCTTTCCGTGGAAGAAACCGCTGTCGTTCTAGTGAGTTAAAATAGTTAATTTCATAAACTAGCACTTGCATCAGATGTTGCAAAGGAAACGCCGTAAGGAATAAAGTATGGAAATCCATTGTCCATGTAGTGTGTGCATTATTCAACAAAGTGGATCTCTCTGAATTTGTTGCAAACATTTATGTTGTTGCATTGTTAATTTATTTAGAATCTACTACTGCCTCCTCTTCTTGGAATATTAAATTTCTTATTACAATCCCTCTCATTATTGGCATCACAATTTTTTCCACTTTTGTGGATTTACCTTCAACCTAAAGAAACATGAATTTGAGTCACTCAATTAAAAAGAAATAACTAAATTACTATTTATCGGGTTTTGCATAAAAACAATTAATAACTCATATTTACAACCCTTTAAATATTTACAACCATTTAAATCTTTTATTTATAGCTCATATTTATAACCCTTTAAAATGCAACTAACTATCTATATTTTTATTAATAATAAAAGGATTCTTCTTTATAAAACTAACACTCACATGCTACCCCTATATATTTATCTTATATTTAATATTCATTGTCCATCAATTGAATGACAAGTTGAAAGCTCAACTTAATTGCACCTTTCTGAACTCCTTTGTGGGAATTCATGTCCCATTAATTTAATGGCAAATTGAAGTTTCAAATATAGTACACATTTTATACGAGATTCAGAGAGTTCATGAACAAACTTTCAAGGTTTTGATGGATCTGGAGTTCATGAACAAACTTTGAAGGTTTTGATGGATCTGGGTCGTTTGTATTTTCTCTGATGTTCTCAGTCGTTTGTATTTTCTCTGATTTTGACTATATTACAAAAGCCAAAATCTCTTGGGTTGTGGTGAAACCATGGCTAAACCATAATCCAAGAGGAACCATGAACAATCCAGAATTAGCGAGTATATTACGAAACCCAAAATGTTGTAACCTTGGCTAAACCATAAATCCAATTGGAACCATGAACAGTCAAGGATTATCGTCGCCAAAAACATAAAAAGGCACATTGTTTCTATTAGTATACGTCCAATAGAACTTGTTGTACCATATTGTGGATTCATGTGGCCAACCAATGAGAACCAAATACTATGCTACCTTTGTGGGTGGAATCTAATTAGCTGTATCTAACCCTGACCAACGTGCTGTATGCCCCAATGAATATCTAATAAACTATATAATCCAAGAATTATGTAACACAACATATACTGATAAGGAGGTCTCCTTCCACAGGCTCTAGCATTTACAACGTGGAGTTGCAACAGTAACTCGCTATTGAAAAATAACTATTTGGCAATGAGTTTATTTTGCAAAGAAACACGCTGGACAATATTCCATATGGGCACAAATTGGAATTGCTAACTGTTTATGTTCTATAAAATACTGATAAAATGATAACCTTACAGAAAAAGCAGACATCACTTTATAGGGTGCGTTATTTGTATTTACACAATTGATTTTTTTATTCAATCAGCTATGCTATTCTCTGTGCTTTTGTTGAGTTCCTTTATCACTACCATCATTGGGAAATTCATTTCCCTCTTGAAGTATGAAACGAGTAGCAATTCCCAATTGATCTCACACTACCACCCCAAAGAAGCTAGCAATCCTAATATACAAATCGAACCAGCCATCCTATCAAGAAATCCATGTAGTTCTCAGTCTATAGCTTTGATAACCCAAAACTCAAATCTTTTATATCTAATATGCACAGAAATTTTCACATTAATATGTCTAGAGCTCATTCTAAGATCTTTACAGATCTGATACAAAGGTAAACCAGATTTTTCATACTATGGCAAGCAATATTAGCAAGTCTTGGAGTCTCTCTTATGTAATGTCTCCTTATTTGATATTGTTGCTTTAGTATGGTTTGATACAGAAACTTAATTGTAGATATTGGTCTCCTGATCTCTTGCAAACATTCTGATCTGATGATTGTTATAGCTATGCGTCCCATGAATACTATGGAGATTTTAACTGCAAACCTTCTGATTGAATATAGGGATATTATCATACAAATTTCTGCTCTTATGCAGAACTTGGTAGTATAAGCCTTCTCATCTTTAGGAAGGCTTTTGTATGAAGAACTTGTCTACTCTCTAAACAATAATATACCATAGTGAAATGCTACAATTGTCTGATGAGTAAAGGCTTGAAGCCATAGACTGTTTCTTTTCACCTGATACACTTATTGTATATACTTATTGCTATACACAGAATATAGCAAGCTCCTACTATTCATTCCATGCACAAATTATGACAATTTTCATGTATACCATAGAAACTATTATACAGATAAGTTGTAGAAAGAACAATCTATTTTGAGTTAGTATCTAGAAAATTTTGATGTATACCAATCTTAGTCCTTTTGAAAAGAATTTAAAATCTCTGTGATGAGCAGTTGCTTAGGTGGTCCAATGCATGTTCTAAATGTAGGGAAGTCTGAAATTCTGTTGACTGTCATTCAATGCGCTTAGGAAGTTCTGCTGTTGGAAAGTTTGATTGGGTTGAATTGAATTAAGCAAGGCTGAAACATTATTGTTGACATTGTAGTTATAGTTGTTCTGCATGTTGTTGAATCTCTTTGCAGGGTTGGTTTCATCGTCCCCATATGCTAAGGAGAGGGTCCTCTTGGGAGAATTGAATTTGGTGTCATTCTCCACTGCTAATTCTTCTTGTTTTGGGACAACTTCATATCGGCAATCACTATAGTTGTCATTGTTATCGTTGAAATTGTTGTGAGAGAGGTTGGAGGACTGGACTTGAGGTAGTCCGTTGTTGTTTCCATTGTCATCCATGGCTTCATCATTTAAAAAACCATCTATGAAAGGATTGTCACTCTCCAACAACCCACTGAAAGAGGCAATTTTGGGCAGTTGTAGTTTGTTTTGCTGATCAATATCAGGCAAAGAAGCCATCACTTCATCTGCACTTGGTGATTCATCTCATTCTACCCCTTGTACTCTCTGAGAATGACCATTTTTCTTGTAAATTCGGCATAGCACCTAATCATCAAGATGGAGAACAGAAGTACCATCAAAATCAACAATACCAATTTTAGTTGAATGAATCAATTCCTATTCATAAAGAATCAAAACGCAAGAACTCTTAAAGGAAAATCATTCATATTGATCAATATTCAAGAAGACATCACTTTGTAGGGTGTGTTATTTATATTTACACAATTGATTTTTTTATTCAATCAGCTATGACATTTTGTGTGCTTTTGCTGGGTTCCTTCATCACTGCCATCATTGGGAAATTCATTTCCCTCTTGAAGTATGAAACGAGTAGCAATTCCCAATTGATCTCACACTACCACCACAAAGAAGTTAGCAATCCTGATATACAAATCAAACCAGCCATCCTATCAAGCAATCCATGTAGTTCTCAATCTATAACTTTGATAACCCAAAACTCAAATCTTTTATATCTAATATGCACATAAATTTTCACATTAATATGTCCAGATCTCATTCTAAGATATTTAAAGATCTGATACAGAGGTAAACCAGATTTTTCATACTATGACAAGCAATATTAGAAAATCTTGGAGTCTCTCTTATGTAATGTCTCCTCCTTATTTGATATTTTTGCTTTAGTATGGTTTGATACATAAACTTAATTGTAGATATGGGTCTCCTGATCTCTTCCAAACATTCTGATCTGATGATTGTTATAGCTATGCATCCCATAAATACTATGGAGATTTTAACTGCAAACCTTTTGATTGAATATAGGAATATTATCATACAGGTTTTTGCTCTTATGCAGGAATTGGAAGTATAAGCCTTCTCTCGTGCTTGTGGATCTTCAATCGTAAGTATGTCGTCGCTTAAATTTTGAAAATTGTCTTATACTAGATCTACACGATACCCCAAGATTTGATATAGACAGAACTTCAACATTGTCAAATGTTAGTCGGAAACTGGACCAAGATCTTGGAAATTCCATTTATAACAAATGCAATTGGTTAGCAGACTCAATATATTTGCTATTAGAATGTGCTCAGAGCCAAAACTATTAAGCTATGCATGCGATGAATAAAATTGAATGAATACAAAAGAGTTATGAATAATCTTCTCTTGAATATCAAAACCAGTGACTTCTAAAACTCTGGTAGAAGATGCACCCAGATCTGAAAAAGCATTTTCATGATATCAAAGCTTCTAATTCCAAGCCACGAAGGAAACATGCACCCAACAACCAACCTTCAAATAAAGGATCAGTTGTTTTGCAAAACTCGACCATGCGAAAAACTGAGTATATACCCTTTAGAAAACCAAGAAAATCTCCCAAACTTTTCACAATTTTAAAGAAATTCTCGTGTCTCATTTAATTGAGGGCATTTTTCAAAAACCCCATTGTTTGGAATTTTGAAATTCCCCTTCAATTTCCTGGAAACTGCACCTAAGCTTCATTGTTGGAAAATGCCCACAAAATTTTGATGAGTGGTTTCCAAAAGCAATTTCTCGGTGGAGGGGGAGAGGATGGATGGGTTCCATGGTATTGAAAACTATCAAGGGGGCGCTACTATGAACCTGCTGCTGCCACATCACCAATAGTTTTTTTCACTCCCTTTGTTAAACATCAAACACACAGAGGGGGTTCACGATTTATAATAACTATCGATCTGCTATCGTCTTATACTAGATCTACACGATACCCCAAGATTTGATATAGACAAAACTTCAACATTCTCAAATGTTAGTCAGAAACTGGACCAAGATCTTGGAATCCCCTTTATAACAAATGCAATTGGTTAGGAGACTCAAGATATTTGCTATTAGGAGCCAAAATTATTAAGCTATGCATGCGATGAATAAAACTGAATGAATACAAAAGAGTTATGAATAATCTTCTCTTGAATATCAAAACGAGTGACTTCTAAAACTCTGGTAGAAGATGCACCCAAATCTGAAAAAGCATTTTCATGATATCAAGAAGCTTCTAATTCCAAGCCACAAAGGAAACATGCACCCAACAACCAACCTTCAAATAAAGGAAAAATAATAATTAAATATTATATTGTTTCTCTATTTCATTTTCTATGAAAAACCATTTTTATCTTTACCATCATTTTTATTTTAAAAAGACACCCAACAACCAACCTTCAAATAAAGGAAAAATAATAATTAAATATTATATTGTTTCTCTATTTCATTTTCGATGAAAAACCATTTTTATCTTTACCATCATTTTTATTTTAAAAAGACAAGTGCATTGACAAAGTCACGCATAACAATCATCTTAAATGGAAAATGTAATTTTCCACACAATAATAATATAATAAATAAATAAAAAATGCACCACTAAAACTGAATAAACTTTAAAAAGCACCACTAAAAATTACAAACCTATAGCAAAGAAAAAAATAATAATTAAATATTATATTGTTTCCCTATTTCATTTTTGATGAAAAACCATTTTTATCTTTACCATCATTTTTATTTTAAAAAGACAAGTGCATTGACAAGTCACGCATAACAATCATCTTAAATGGAAAATATACTTTTCCACACAATAATAATATAATAAATAAATAAAAAATGCACCACTAAAACTGAATAAACTTTAAAAAGCACCACTAAAAATTACATATCAAATAACCATGGAAAGGGAAAAAATGGAACAGCAAAAGGTCATGTCCTCTATATTTGGGTACGCTGTTTTGAAATGTCTGTGGGAGTATTGGTTTGCTACATAAGCATCTAGTGATACGACATGAAGGAATCATTATGTTTACACTTCATACGTTTAAATATGATCTACATGCCATGTTGAGGCTGTACGATAACCATAGCGATGGGAGCATGCTTGTATGCAGGTGAAACACTGAATGAGAATCTCTGCAAAATTATAGGTAAAGCAGTCTTAGCCTCCAACATGGAAAAAATTTGGCCAATACATGTTCTTGGAACCATTGAAAATGGTAAAAAGGCATTTGGGTGAGTAGTTGCCTTTGAAGGACCATCTGCAAATCTTTCGGGCTTAAACATGTTTGCATTTGGCCCCAATACTTCTCACTGTGATGCACTCCCAAAATTGAGAAACTCAGGAGTGCGCCTTTTGGAAGTGAAAACAGGCTGAGCTTCATCTCTTTGCATGGTTCTCTTATTATCGAATGCGCAGGTGGGTATAGCCGTAGAGATTCATTTAACACCATAGTCATTTGCCAGCCAGGAAAAAAAGAACAGACAACAGTCACTATGCTACCTTAAATGAGAAATAATCAACAAATCGAATGAGAAAAGTGATGGAATACATACTGATTTCATCCTGCCAAGCATCTCTGCATCTGGTATGCCCGTGCCACAAATACTGTTAACTTCTTTTCTTAATATTTCCCGCCAATCCAGGTTTATTGCAAGCAAGAATACTGTCTGGACACATGCTTCCGTGTTCCAATTCACTATTGCCAACATGCCCTAGAGTTGTCATTGAATAAAATTTGTGTGAACATGCAATACCAACAAAAACAAAAACTAATAACAAGCAATGAATTTCTTGAGATCTAATGTATATTTTCAAGAAAATAATTTATAAACCATATACGTCTTATAATGGATTGGAAAATTGAATAATTCTGCATTTGTAATGATATTTGTGGGGGCTTGAAAACTTGTAGTCCATACTAAACTGGAACATATGAATTACAAATCACTGCTCAATTAACAAGGTAAAATGTTTATGAGACAACTGACGCAAAAATAGGCAAAAGCATGGAAACATGAAGAGAGACAGAAGTTAAAAGTTAAAACAGACTAAACGTTATTTTCAAACATGAGGATTTCAGTGATGATCAAGCCACAAAATGAAAAAAAATTGCATATAGCTCACTATGATATAAGGTTCTAACTTCTATGATAGTTGAAAGAATACAGGGGCAGATTCTCTAACCACATATCAAAATATAGCATGTTGAATATGGCAGGTATGACAGTAATTCTAACGTACTAATCATCAAGTTCATAGATTGCATCAAGGTGCTTAAATAAACAAGAGAATTTTATTTTTTTACTGCATTTGTATTATTCATATATTGTCTGGACACATGCTTCCTTGCTCTAAATCACTATTGCTAGCATGTCCTAGCTTGTCATTGAATAAAATTTGCATAAACATGCAATATCAAAACAACTAAACGGCAAGGAAATTTTGGAATTTAATGTATATTTTCAAGACTAATCTAAAAATCATGTACATTTTGCAATGGATTTGAAAATTAAATAATTATGCATGTGTAATGATATATTCTGAAGCCTTCGAAAACTTGTATCCATACCAAGCTGGAAAAATTAATTTACTACTGACTGCTCAACTAAATGTTTATGAGACAACTGACTCAAGTCTCAAACATAGGCAGAGGCATAGAAACATGAAAACAGATAAAAGTTAGAACAGACTAAATTATTTTCAATCATAAAAATCTGAGATATGATCAAGGCACAAACAAAAAGGACTGCATATGGTTGTCTATGATTGAAAATAACGTCCTATGGTAGCTGAAAGAATGCAGAAGCAGGTTCATGAACCACATATTAAAAGATAATGTCTTGAATATGGTAGCAGAGCTCTCCACGTCAAGGGTTATGGTCTTACCGGTCAAGGTCTTCACTAATATCTGCATCTTTAAACGAAATCAACCCAATACACAACCTGTGTAATCACGGAGCATAATTAGAAACCCTTATTAACATTTAAAGGCCTAAATAAGCCAAAAAAGCTCATGAATTTCGCAATCTACACTCGTAGCAGTAATTCTAACATACTAATCATCAAGTTCATAGATTGCATCAAAGTGCTTAAATAAACAAGAGAATTTTAATTTTTTACTGCATTTGTATTATTCGTATATTGTCTGGACACATGCTTCCTTGCTCTAAATCACTATTGCTAGCATGTCCTAGCTTGTCATTGAATAAAATTTGCATAAACATGCAATATCAAAACAACTAAACAGCGGCAAGGAAATTTTGGAATTTAATGTATATTTTCAAGACTAATCTAAAAATCATGTACATTTTGTAATGGATTTGAAAATTAAATAATTATGCATTTGTAATGATATATTTTGAAGCCTTCGAAAACTTGTATCCATACCAAGCTGGAAAAATTAATTTACGACTGACTGCTCAACTAAATGTTTATGAGACAACTGACTCAAGTCTCAAACATAGGCAGAGGCATAGAAACATGAAAGCAGATAAAAGTTAGAACAGACTAAATTATTTTCAAATCATAAAGATCTGAGATATGATCAAGGCACAAACAGAAAGTACTGCATATGGTTGTCTATGATTGAAAATAACGTCCTATGGTAGCTGAAAGAATGCAGAAGCAGGTTCATGAACCACATATTAAAAGATAATGTCTTGAATATGGTAGCAGAGCTCTCCACGTCAAGGGTTATGGTCTTACCGGTCAAGGTCTTCACGAATATCTGCATCTTTAAACGAAATCAACCCAATACACAAACGGATCGAATGTAGAAACTTATTAACTTAATCTGTCAAGGCGTCCTCTGTCTTTCGATTCTGTTTGTTATCTTTAGGGGGAAACTGTTTTAGCATTGGCGAAGGCGGCACTCATTAGCTGATAAGATAGCTTGCAGTACCGCTGTTGAGTTTGCCGCCATTACTAAAATTAAAGTTCACCAACTTCCATGAATATATTTTACTCTCTTCTGAGACTGTTAGATGAAATCACCAAAATGGTTCTTCACTCACTTTCATGAATATTCCTTTCTCTTTTCTAAGGCCCTCTTTGATGAAATAGGCAATTGAACGGGCAAAGATTATTCACCACGAATCTACTAAATAAATCCGGTTGGAAATGGCCGAACCATGCATAGGCCTGTTGGGACTTTCACTGATTTTATGGTTTCAACTTGCTCATACATTTGCTATTGCCATTTTCAATTTACTTCTGATTTCATCTTTGGAGCACAATGATTTTCAATTTAATCGTCTGTGGAGCACAGTGATTTTCCATTTATTCATCATTTCATTTCCTAAATCATTTTTTTCAGATAAAAATATGTCATTTTTTTTTTCAAATCAAAAAACCATTGATTTATATAATATATTAATATATTTTCCAGATAAGCTATCAAAATTACAAACAGTGTATGTTCCCATATCATACTAAAGAGTAAATCTGAAACTTTTTAAATATGACTTTATGATTCAGAAGAGAGCGATTCAAATCACATATGTTGTATCATACAACAGTAGCATTTATGTTCAGCAATAAACCACCAAAAAAAGAAAGAAAAAAACTCAAATACCAATTTTAAGGGAGTATCATTTCCAAAATCATGGATAACAATATGGGTTCTTTCAAAGTTTCTGGGGCAGTTTAACTGATAATTCTCCTATTATGAATTGTTATATATGAATTTTGAGATTGGACTTTCCTCAATTAACTTGTATGTAATTTTATTGCCAAACTGTTATGTAAATTATGAAGTTTAAGGTTTGTAAATTTGCAATTCAATTGATGATAATAACTATGATGTTAAGCTTATTATATCGTTTGCTTGCCTTTTTTGGATGCATATTGGCTTAGTTCTTTATAAGGACCAAGTAGATATTTTGTGTTTTTGGACTTGCTGGGCTATTCATGACAACCATGCCAGCTATATCTCTAGTGTTAGTCCTCTTACTTAGGATGTCAAGATGTCAATTTTGGTTCTAAGAAACTCTTTTTTCGGCGGCTGGTCTGGGTTCCCTGGTTACAGAAAGCGGTAAGAAGCTCTACTGATATACTCTGTTTTCTAATCCATCAATGGATTTTTTAATTTACAACCCAAAAAAAACTAAAACTAAAAATCTACCCACAAACGAATCCAGTTACCAATTCCCTTAATTATAAAAAGTAAATTCTTTTTTCACTTAAAATTATACAAAATAATCTGAAAATAAAATCTAAATAAAAGATGGTAAACTTTCACCATAGAGAATAGCCTAGCCGATCATATCAATATTGTTATTATTATTCACAGGTCATTGGATTTCCAAATTTATAAGAGTTGCTGCATGTTGTAACATTCCCATCCATGTCTTAATTCCACAATATAATTCAGGGGTTCTCAAGTGTTAAAGGAAGAGAACTGGACGAGAAAATTGGACATATAATAATAGACATCAACTGCAGTGTAGCTGCAAATAAAGATGGCTGTAAGGAAATTGAAGAGAGAGAGAATGCAGAAACCATTTACGAAAGATAAAGAAAAAGTACCAGCAATCACGATAACTAATTTATTTGTAGCTTAGGATTTGATGCAGAGGCCTACGCTCTGCTCCCCATTCACAAAATTCTGTTTCCAATCTGGTTAAAGAATGCAGATGCGTCTAAATAAAACACTACTCGGCAGAACATATCCTCCAATTGATTAAAAAGCCTGCAAGCAAATTATTAACAGGAAGAACATAACCTGCCAACATCTATATGTCTAAAATCGGGAAGAAAAAGCAGAAGACAACAGGGAAATGATTGGAAACAAAGATCAAAGATAGACAGAATGGTTGATTGCATGAAAGACGAAAAAGATAGAGAACTGATCCCCTGAAGGAAATCAAACGGAAAAAAGCACAGCGATCGCGTTTGGAAAATGAGCCAATACTGTAAAATGCAATGAAGAAGAAGAGCCGTGTCGCCATATTTAAATGGAAGTAAGGGTAAGATGGTCCTTTCGTAAAGGGAGACGTGTAGTCGTTCCAAACTGTTTCGTTCTTAATACCTATTATTAGTGTTGGTGGGAGAAACTGCGAGGAACGTGGGCCGTTGAGAAAGAGGAGTAGAAGAGTCGAGCATTTTCTTTCCTGCACTTAATCTGACGGTGGAAGATGCTTCTATCGTCTAACATAGACAATCGATGGTCCACAATCGCACACGGTAGCAGCTGGGGGTGTTGATTTCAGAGGGGAATGCCTTACGGCGTAATTAATTGGCAAATAAATGTATTAGGGGAGGGATGTTATTAGGCGAATATCTCCACGTCAACCAGCAACCTGGCCACACTGGCAGACCCTTTTTGCATACGAGCCCTGTCCCTTCCATGCAGTGACATGTTGCCCACTTACTAATACTGGTTCGACAGGTATTTGGCGGGGTTTAGGGTTTCATTTCCTCGTTACGTTGCGGGGAGTTCATTCCACCATTCATTTTTGTTTGGAACCATTGCTTGTCCGTTCACTCCGTCAGTTGTTGACCGCGGCTACTCCAATGGCGGTGACCACCATCACTGTTTTCCGTTATGCTGGTAGTGGCTTCGCAATCCCAGGTGGTGGTTTATTGTTCAGCGAAGGTGGTTGTTCTTCAACTCGCAGCGTTGTATTGGTCTGTTTCATGTTGTTTTTTTGCTTGGTTTTTCTTCCCCCTCTGGTGGTATGGTCTCGTTTTTCATTTGTGTTTATCCCTGTGGCTAATTACGCTCGGCTCGGCGTTGGAGATGGTCATTTTGCACTCAGAGCATATTTTTCATGTTTGTGGTAGAAGAATTTAGGATTTTTCAGGTTTGTGGTAGAAGAATTTAGCTACAGTTTCATTGTTTAGCTTATTTTTGGTCTCTGTCTAACAATTTTGATGTTGTTTTGCAGGTTTTTGTAGGTTGTTGCAGTCTGAGCTATTGTTTGAGCATCTGGGGTCCTTGTGGCTTTCTGGCATGGAGAAAAAAGGTAGGACATTGTCATACCAGTCACATTCATTGTGTTTTTTAGCACATTTAACCTACACTGGAAAATTGTGCCATTGTTTACATGTTTGTATGTGTTTCCCTGTCTATATGTGTTTAATTGTGTGGGTTTAGGGTAATTATTGAGTTTTGGGTTGTGGGTTTAACCTACATTGGAAATTTGTCCCATTGTTTACCTGTTTGTATGTGTTTACCTGTTTGTACGTATTTAACTATGTGAGTTTAGGGTAATTATTGAGTTTTGGGTTGTGGGTTTAACCTACATTGGAAAATTGTGCCATTGTTTACCTGTTTGTATGTGTTTACGTGTTTGTATGTGTTTACCTATGTGGGTTTAGGGTAATTATTGAGTTTTGGTTGTTCTTGGTTGTTCAATGTGTTTACGCTATGCTTGGTTGTGCTCATTCAGTCGGCTATGCTCATTCAATTGGCTAGGGTTTATGCAAAATTTACTGAAAAATGCTTAAATTTTTAGCTGTTTGTTTTTAGCTGTAAATAATAGGTATAAGTCTTGTCATAGTGAACTCAAGAACCTTTACAATTTCTGAATTAATTTTGTATATAAACTTCCAATATTCTAGGGTAATTTTCTTTAAAATTAAAGTTCAGATGAGATATTATTCAGAGCCTCTTGTAATAAATTTAGGATAGTATATGTTAATTTTTGTGTGATTTGGTGGTTTTGGTAATGTCCCATTTTTTGTCATGGATGGAAAAAGGTGTTTTCATTTTGGGGTTGTGCTTCTCTTCTAGGCATGTGATGTGCTTATTTATGGGTGAATTCGCAAGTATATTAAGAGCATAGGATTGACTGGGAAGGGCAGAGTGAGCACTGTTGTTATGGAACAATATTCCCTAAAGTTTTTCTCGGTGCATATAATAGACTGCTTCTTTATATGCAGTTTCATGCATTTGGAAGAACTCTTTGGGAATGTGGAAGGGGTGTTTGAATTGAATTGAGATTGTATTTTAGGTAGTATCGACCCTTACCAAAGTGATAATTTTTATCTGTAGTACAATGTATACCACCTTTGAGGCGGATCTGATACAAATTATTGGTCTGATCATGTGTGCGATTTATATTATTCTTATCTCGACTCTTTGCACTCAACGAAAAATCTAATGTGTTTTCTGCAAAAGTTTCATGAGTTTGTGGCTCTGTGCAAGTGAAAAGATACTGAGTAAGGTACATGGAAGCCTATTTTTTCTCATTTGTGGTGGGGATTTACTTCTTCTATAATCATCACTAGGACTTTTATATGTTGTCATAGATAGTGGAAATGCATGGGATGTTGGTGTTGTTGAACTAGTTCACTACTTTATATTTCTACACATATGATTGTGGAGCTTCCCTAGTTTCAATCCCTGAAAGGTCCAAACAGGCAAAAGGTGACAAAGCTTATGGCTAGAAATTTTGAATTCACTGTTTGATGGTATTTTCCTACTCTTGTAGGTCTTGAGTTTGGAAAATATGCCCTAAAGAATTAAAATCCCATGTGTAGGTTAGAGGTGATAAACTAGAAAAAGGTTTTGTTTCATTTTTGTATTCAATGTGTGGAGGAAGTTGAGGTACAGAGGATGCAAAATGAAAGCTTCACCTAGACATAAGAATCATGTTTGAACACTTAATAATTGACTTACCATCTAGAATTCTTATATATGTAAATATAATTAGAAAGATAATGTTAATAATATTGATTGAATTATATCGATGACCCTATTAACCATGAACAACCTCCAACTATAAATGATATAGCCTTTTCAGTAAATGTTGAACTAGTAAGTTCTACAACTATTTCCATTTTTATTTTTTTTGTGAAATATGGGTACAGTAATGACATTTGAGTTCTTGATCTTTTTTGTCCTTTTGTAGAGGAAAATTTCTCCCTCTAATCATTGCCTTACTCAAGGAAATGCACTTGATTTATGGCACAATTATTGAAGATATAGGAGCCATAATGTACAAACTATAGAATGGGTTTTTCATGATGCCCTCATTAGTTTTAATAATGATTCTTAATATTTAACAGAGAGAGAATAGGGTCATCTGCAAGAAGCCAATTATCTCCCCCATGGCCTATGGGGAAATTTTGTATGTTTAATATTGGGGTGAACATAGTTCAACCAACGTAATCTACAACTCTTGCCACAACACTTAAGATCGGAAAATAAATAAATAAATAAATCTCATCTTATTTACCATCATAACACAAGGCTACATATCTATCAATAACACTATTAGTACTTAATTATCATTCACCTAGTTTTATCTGAATATTTGTTTAAGACTGTTAATTTTGTAGATTTGTGTTCGTAGATGAATAATAGCAGTTGACTCTTCTTCACATATTGGTTTCTTCTTTAGTCTTAAGAAGCCCACAATAGATCTTGGCTCTTCTAGCATGGTTGGGAAAAGGAAGCAAAGCCTTGTACTTTGATGTTTTTCTTTTTGTGATTTTGCATTGAAAATTCATTCTTTGCTTTTGCAAAAAAATCCAAGCCTTACAACTTTTTCAATTACAAACATTTCAAGAATCCACGCCTAACATGGTTGGTTTTGTTACTATACTTAATATGTTGATTACTTGGAATCTATTATTGTAGCATTTCTTATTGTGTTGTTGTATTTTTGTAGGCATTGAGTGGTGGCTAATTAGAATCATGTCCAATCATGAGACATTTTAATTTTTTCATTGTGGGAGTTTGAAATGATTTTTACAAGCCTTGAATATATGTACTACATGCAGGATATAGAAAATTTGGTTTAACAATTTGAATTACCAAATATAGGTTGTTATATTCTAGTGGTAGCCCATGGATTAACAATTAAAATCACTCATCTTTAAGGTAAAATGTGGTTATAGCTTTTGCTTAATTGAATTTATTTTTAGAAGTGTGAAGAGCATGATCAAACAGGGATTATGTATAATATGTATTGGAGCCCTAATTCCAGATCATCATCCTTCTAGATCATAATTCCAATTCAAATTCAATTTAACTGCATGGATCATCAGAATTCCATATCATAATTCCAATTCAAATTCAATTTAGTTTATAGTTAAGCTTCTACTATGAAACCAATCAACATATTGCATCCTTACAAAATTCACATTGGAATGAATAGGTCCCAAATAGAAATGAACGTTGGAATGAACTACCCGCAACGTAATGAGAGAATGAAACCCTAAACCCCACCAAGTACCTATCGAACCGGTATTAGTAGGTGGGAAACTCGTCACTGCATGGGAGGGACAGGTGTCATTACAAAATTCACATTGCAATAGTGGTTACAAAAATTAATTCATGCCACCCCTATGCTTGATGGCCTCCATTTCTTGCATTGCCCAGAATTGTTGAGTCTCCTGCTTGACCCAAGTATGGTGGATTACCCAAGATTGGTTGATTAGGATGTGCTTGAATGTTAGCATATCCTTGACTCCAATTTGCTCCTTGTAGCTATGGAGGGACTGAGTAACCCAAGTGTCCACTTACATTACTAACTCCAACACTGGGTGCAGGTGTCATATAAACACAATTTGGATTTAAACCTACACTAGTAGGGGTATATGAGGTGGGCAGAACACCTGGTTGATAGCGGGGGACTTGGATGTTAATCAGCTGTTGGTATGATGGTGTGTGCCTTGCAATGTGGTCCAGCATATTGGACATCATCCTATTTGCCTCAAACTGGCTTGGACCATAGACTTCCGTGCTTGTCACCCCTCCTCCTCTTTCCAACACTTCTTGAACCTTTCTTGCCTCCCTCTCTTGCCTTGCCAATTGTTTTTGATGTTCCTTATCTTCCCTTTCTTTTTGTCTTTCTATCCTTTCTTTTGTTCGAGCTTCTGCTGCTGCAATCCTTGCAGCTTTGTTGTCCTTGGCCAACTCCTTTCTCTTTTTAGTTTCATGAATTTCATTTTTTTTACGTTCAGACTCAAACAATAAATTCATATAATCTTCAGATTTGAGCAACTGTGAAATCCTCCCCAAACGAAGACAATCTGCAGTTGAGTGCATTGATGAGGCCTTCACTCTCTCTACTAGTAACTTTAGGAATGCACCAAGTAATCTGGGATTTGCCCCTTGCTCCCTAGGATTTGACACTTGGCTTTGAGCCTCTGGTACAACTGATTGGCCCCCATTATCTTCTTTAGGTACCTCATGCTGAACAGGCTCCTCTTCCAGTGAACCATTGTCCAAAAAATAATGAACAAGTTCGGTGTTCAACTCTGATGGTTGTGAAGGCATGTCCATGCTTTCCTCATTGGTGGTAGACACATTATGTGGGTTGATATTCATCATGGCCTCTGACAACCATAAAAGTGGGCTTACCTGGGTTGGCATGCTCAATTGTTCATTGTTTAATCCTATTGCATTATCATTTGAAATCAAGTTTGCATTTTCATTCACTTCATCAACTACCTCATATGGAATATCACATGCAGAATTGGCATGTGGTTCAATAGGTGTGATAACCTCCATGACATTGACAGTTGGTTCATGACTGAACTGTGTCTCATTCACTTGTTCATCATCATCACCACATAAGTGCCCTTCATAAAGGGACATTATACTTTCAGCAGCAGCAACATCTTCTTGGGCATCGACATGGTCTTGTAAGTTCTCTGCTTCTTAACCTTCCACATAAAATGCTTGGCTACAACAAGTATCATGTACAAGAGCATCAACATTAAGTGGCCATATACCAATCCTCCTAAATCCAACCTTGATATTAGAAGGTATGAGAGCCCTTTTTAATGCTTTACTTGCAAGCTCAGTTAGCTCAAACCTCTTTACTTCCACCCCTGGATTCTTTTCCATCCACGAAGCTCGCTCGATCCTGAAATAATTCTTGAAAGGCCCAAACACGCTGACATCAAGGGGTTGCAATATTTGAGTGGCATGAGCCAGTAATGTTAACAGGTCAATGCCAAAATTGTTGGCCTCCTCAATTGTTTGCAAAGCCCTGTGGCTTCCATGGCTATCTAAAATTAGTAGGTGTATGTTTTCAGGTGAGACACCACCTGGTATAGGTGCAGCAAAATGACAAAGTTAATTCAGGAATAGTTCCTTTGTCATCCATGAATGGGGATGTGCTGCGATGCACGCACTTGGTTCACAATTCTATATATAGTTTTTGAGTTGTGTTTTACCTTTGAATAGGTAAAATCCTGGGATTGAAGAACAAATTGCATTGACACAAGAAAGTATAGTGATCCACTCCCTTCTCTTAGGCAAAATCTTAGGCACATTTCTGCTCCCTCTTTTGGCAATTACCCGCATACCACAATTCCTTCCTGCCTGTAAGCCTGTTTCATCACAGTTCCATTTTGGTCTGGGGCATATGAGTGTTGCTCATATGCAGCAGAAAGAGTGTTATAGAACTTGGACACAATTGCAAGGCGTAGATTTAAAGCCCTGCCTTTGTCAAGGCCCTTAGTTGTACATAACACAAGTTTTGGATGCCTTTTTTAAATCCGCTCCACCATGATTCACTAGGAAACCCATGTTTGAAGGGGTTTGGCCTACCTTGATAGATTTGAGCTACTGTGGATTTCAGTTGTATAATCTTTAACCCATGTCCCAATTGGGCCATCTCCTTATACCACTCAACCACTTTGGCCTCCTCCTCTTCAGTCATAACTGTAATAGGCCCTCTATGCTTCGTATTAGTCAACCCATCTATCCAATAATGTATGTTAGAGGAAGCAATACCATGTTTTTTTGCAGAGGCGTGGATTGAATATCCATTAAACTCGATGTCATCAATTGCAGCTTGCATGTCTTGCTTTGTCCAACCTCTGATGGCACTGATTTTCTTTGTTGAACTTGCACCCTGCACTGTCGTTGAAGGTGGCTCCATGGTTGATGGTGGGATAGCATCATCTTCATCCACAGTGCCCTTTTCAACGACACCACTGGGTGCATTGTGAGCATTAACAACACCCCCCCGTCCTCATTTGATGAAGTGGATCGCAGTTGGGCCCCCCTCGCCCCTCGCCTCCTCCTGTTCCTTGTACGATCTACAATAGAAACTCTTGGCATGGCTGCAACAACCTGCAAAGTGACCACCAAATTCTGATTTTAAAAAACTATAATAGAAAACAAGGAAATTCATTGGCCTTTGCAATCAATGAGCAACAACAATCAATGTTTTATCTATATATTGTAGCTGAATACATCTTGGATCTGAAAATCATTATTGGAAGGGTTTAAAGTTCCTTATTTGATTCTTAGATGATTTTTATGAGTTATCAGGAAGAGTTATTCCTTTTTAATTTTATAGCAGGTTTGACATAACACAATTTCTGTAACCCAAATATTTTGTTGTGTCCTCAAATGATTGTTTTTGGGAACTGGCATGTCTTTCTTCAATGAAACCAACAACAAGTTTAACATCATTATGCCTTGAATGTCTGTTGTTTAACATCATTATGCCTTGAAAAAAGGGTTAGGTGGTATCTTGTAAGGGATTCATTCAGTGGTCTAAAGCTAACATGTTTAGCTCTAAAGAGTCAGTAAAGAAACACTTAAGTAAGGGAGAGGTGAGGAACGAAGTGATTCGGTCCTACTTATGCTGATAAGAAATCCTAATAGTGGTAGCATACTTAAGTAAGGGAAAGGTGAGGAACAAAGTGATCCGGTCCTGCTTTTGCTGATAAGAAGTCCTAATAGTGGTAGCTACTCTACCAAGCACTTAATTCAGTAAGTAGCTACTCTAGCTCTGACATTTCACGGTTTTGGAGTTTATTATTGGAGAAAATGCTAGGCTCAGGTCAAACAGAAGGGAGACATTGTCCAAACTATCTCCTCTTGCATGATTTCACGGTCAAAATTCAAGCCTTTATGTTGCTCAATAATTGATGTTGTAAGTGTCTAGTAATAACTGACTACCCCAAATAAGCAAATACAATGTTATTGAGTGAAACAAAGACAAACTAGTAATAACCGGTAAATGAATCACACAACCAATTGCAACATTGTGTGCAAAGTGATTTCTAATTTGCAAGAAACTAGAGCCCTGCTTTCCAATGCAAAAGAAGCTTCTATTAACTCAATGAGAGGCACTATTATGTTGATTTGGCTATCTTTTGACATGACTTGACTTGGTTTGGACCTTTGTATGCAAGCTCCCGAAGCCATGTGTGCATTCATAGCTCAATGATGGTTTTCTTAGCACATTCACACTTTGTGTGGAGAGAGAGCACTACACCTTTGGACCAGTTGATGATGATGTAGCCTTCAAAGGGGTTACATACAGAATTGAAGCTGGCTTGATCATGAACTATCAACACAATTTTAGTGATTCATTTACCGCATCTAAAGGTCATTGTTGAGAATTTAAAATATATCCATTGCTTAAGCGTTTTACGTTGCACCATTGTTGAGCATTTAAAATATATCCATTTCTTAGGCATTTTACCTTGTACCATTTTGGGTTCTTGAGTTTTCCAAGTCTCTTTTATGTTTTATTTCTAATAGAAAACGTAGTGGAGACCCACACATGAAGGTAAACTTTGTGTGAGACAATAAGTGTATTTTTGGCAGTATTTCAGATATTATAGAGAATTACATGTGCGTTAGATTTGAAAGATCATTCCTTCACGGAGGGATGTTAACGACTAACTCTATTTGCTATTATAGTAGTCTGATATTGAGTTGCAGGGTCAGATTTGATGTACGTTGTAATGGCTTTAGTAAATCAGTAATGAAATTGGCTATAATTGATCTGAAAATGGAATGTACTTGTTTAAGGGTGCAAGGTATCCATTTTCCATAATTTCAAATGTGAGTTATACACTCCCAAGGACGTCTAAAAAGGTGAATACTCTTTTATTTCTTAATACAGAGATAACTGTAGCATTCACCGAACATGGTCACCTCTAAATTAGAATGATTCTTAGAACGGCTTACCTGCCCTCTACAGGCTCTGCCTAAAGAATAATACAAAGTAACACCTTACGAAGGCTTCTGAATTAACATACTTGAAGACTTGATGTCTTTGTCGGTAATAGACAAATAACTCTCTGCTGCGAATAGTTGTATTATGTTATGCAAGTTAGATATACTTGTGGTTAACACTTCGTATATCAGTTTGTTGACAATCATTCTTCAGCAAAGAAAAGGACAGTCAAATATAAAGGGCCAGTTACACCGGCGTGCTTTCGGGCGTAAGCTGCTGAACCAAGCCTCTCAAACTAGGCTTGTCCTCTTGTATTAAAAATGCTACAAAGGATAATACAAGAATATGAATGTCTCGAAAGACAGATCTGACTGTAAATATAGAATCATAAGATAGGAATTAGCTAAACATGCTCTTTCCCAAGCACTAAACAGTGAAATTGTACCTCATACAGTACTTTCCCCAATTGGCCCTGGTGGCCCTTTAGACTTGCATGGAAAATTTCGAGGTGAAGATGACCTCAATTGGTTCTGAAACCTCTGCCATTAGACTCAGAAGGTCGAAAATAGCAGACATAGTCTTTTGAATCACCAAAAATGGATGAACATAGCCCCCAAACAACTCAAGCACTAAAATGGCCCTGGTGGCCCTGAAAGATTCCCTGAAGCTAAACAGTGAGAAGAATGCCTCAACAGGCAAAACGAGCTGTAGAAATGGATTCAGAGTGCTGAAAACCTTCAGGAATGACCTTTTTTCCACATTTAATGGCTGCACACATCCCAATGCAGCTCCCAAACTGATTTGGCCCTGGTGGCTCCTGGAACTTCCCCGAAGCAAAATCACCTGCAAACGACCTCATATGCCTATGAAACCTGTGCCAATGGCTTCAGAAGGTCGAAGAGACCCAAAATAAAAATAAAAAAAATTGTCCAAAAAGGACTTTCCTAGCCAAAGTTATGGCCATTTGCTCCCAACTGCCAGTTGCCCCTACAAAAACTCCAGATAACTTTAGCTACGGCCAGATAGGCCCGCCAA